>OENT01000833.1:0-73038 GCA_900239685.1 Rotaria macrura | reverse complement strand
AAACCTCAAAGGATTTCGATTTCGTTGCAAAAATCGGAACCCTATATGGTTTTTGTGGGACCTTTTTTTCCTTTCAGTGCATGGAAGTAGTAACATTAGTGACTTCTCTCTTGCATATTACGTTCTTCATTTTGAAATTTTGAACGAACCAAATGAAAATACGAACTGTTAATAATCGATATCAATAGTAAAAATTAGTCTTGTTGACGCATTCATACAAATGGATCAAATGCTGCACGGGAAGAAAAGTAAATTATGAGTCAAATTTGCAGCTACTGAAAGCCACGTCTAGTCATGTTTTCAGAATGTAACATTTTCTTTCATAAAAATGGTGCCCGAATTGATTTAATTCTCAAAATCATAAATATCATTATGCAGACTATACGGTTTTATGGTTTCTATTGCCCCACTTGTATGCAATAAAATTCATCAAGCCCTTAAACTGCATCCATTAACATCTTGGTTATAGTCAACTACAAAGTTCAACGCAACAATATCTGTGACAGTTTTTATCAGATGTGTGCATGATGATAATATCGAAAATTAATCAACACGATACACTCATGGAAGTATTCAATTTCATGTCATATGATTCCAAAAAAGAGTAAATCTTAGAAAGAAGTGACTTTCATTCGCAACATCTGGATTACTTTGTCAATTGTTTCTAGAAAATTGTCAAGTAAAAGTAAATAGAAGTTCAACAGGTTTAATAAGACAAAACAAGTATGTCATCGAGAGACAACAGATATGTTAGTATTCGGCAATTTTTTCTCAATAAGCGATCAGTTAATATATCCACCTCGAGATATTGTCATTGAATTGGTTGGTTAAAATTTAGTGAGGTCTTTATAAAATTTGATTTCTAGCCAAATAAAATAAAGGACGTGAAAATCGAAGACTAGTGGAGTGAATATACTAAGAAGGACATAGACTCTAAAAAATATAAGAGCTTTACCGAACCCCCCAAAAAGGTTTGGTAGATTTAAAAAAGCTTGCAAATGTGTTGAAAACTCTAAAAAAAGAATAAAAAAATATACGGAACCTTTAAAGGATCTGATCGTGTGCCCGCAATCAGATCCTTTTTTCTTCGGAACCTTTTTAAGTTCGGTAGAGCAAAAAAAAAGGTTTCGTAGGCAAATACGAAACTTAAAAAGTTCCGTAGGAAACCTCATGGTTTCGTACTGGGTTTCGTATAAAGCCATTATATTTACTACGGAACTTTTTAAGTTTCGTATTTGCCTACGAAACCTTTTTTTTTGCTCTACCGAACTTAAAAAGGTTCCGAAGAAAAAAGGATCTGATTGCGGGCACACGGTCAGATCCTTTAAAGGTTCCGTATATTTTTTTATTCTTTTTTTAGAGTTTTCAACACATTTGCAAGCTTTTTTAAATCTACCAAACCTTTTTGGGGGTTCGGTAAAGTGCTTATTTTTTTTAGAGTGTAGTCTGCGAACAAAATTTATTCTTCAAGAAAAAACGGAAACTCTGACTCCACGTTGTCTCTCTATTAGTTGTGTGAACGCTAGGGCTGCCATTTTCACGTTAATTTACAATAAATATAAATTTTCAATAATTTATATTTATTTAAATGTAAATATTTTTGTTCCATAATTTATATTTAAAATAAATTTAAATTGTCATATTTATAATTTATTTTAAGTATAAACTGCGATAAGTTATATTTATTTTTAAAAATAAATTATTGTAAATTTAATTTATTTTAAGTATGAATTACTTTTCTGTAGTAATTTAATAAATATAAATTACATAAAATGATCGTGTTTTTTGTGATATTTAAGATTAAAAATGTATTCTATCTCAAACATTATATTCATGTATAAATCATATGTTATATAGCATATGCATTCAACCGACACGTCTTTTCTACTCGATTCTACTACTGACCACAGTGAGTTTTCCGAAAAAAGCATTAAAACAAATTTTCACTGGATAGTTGATTGAGTGATGACACACATTCGCGTTTAAGTGAATAAACCGTTGCCCTGAATTGGAAGAATATTCGTTGGATCAGTAGTCTGGTATGATTTTATGACAAAGCCTATTCGCAATCCAATAAACTGATCTAGTGGTGTTCATTGCAGGTTTGTTTCACCACTGTGCTTTGAAGAGCAAGAGCAAACAAAGTTGTACAATCAACTCATGTTACCCGATGTGAAAACAATAGTGCTCGCCATTTACTTGTCACTAAAACCGCTTCGCATTTTCTGATAGAAAACAACTCAAGATCTTGAGCTACTCACATGCGCCTAAAGAATTATAATTCTTCACGAATGAAATATAGAACTTAAAACGATTCGTCAGTTATCACATACTATCAAGCAGACACTTCGAGGTTATCAAACGAAAGGCGCATGTTTCAAAATAGCTAGTTTCGGTCAATTTTTTATTAAACTTCTAGTCTAAAATTGGATAATTCAATTGAAGCTTGAATCTCATTGGATTTCCTACTCCCAGATGAATGAATTCAATACCCAATTTAATGGGATCTGACCAAATTTGATCAGTCGAAGCCTATTTATTTAAATTCACTGCTCAGTTTTCGAATCCAATGGTAGATCCTATGATAGTCTAAGCCTAGAGAGCCAACTGCTATTCCGTTACCCGCATTCCGAAGAATTTCGTTGATATTGCAAAATTTTTCATACAGTTCACTAGAATTCATGTTGGATCCCATAACTCAGAATCATTTTCTCGGGATGAAAGCAGTGAATTCCCTTGAAAAGCGCAAGATCTCAAACCCAGTAGGGCTAAAATTTCGAACCGACATATTTCATAAAACCTTGAATATTGTACAACTGTAAAAGTGGTTAATATTAGCGAGGGCGGCGAACGAGGGCAGCGCTAACTTTAAATTAAAACTTCCCTCGATATTTTCTTGGAAAAGACGTGATTTCCACAAATAAAATTTCTAGCCATTTTGCTTGCCAAGTCAGTAATATTTTGAATGCTGGATCACCATCCATCCGAAGGAGCTCGTGATGCTTGAAACTCTCTGATGTGAATATGTTTTTCTAAAACTTTCAAATGGCATCGCTTTGATGCAGAACAATCATCAAAACTTTCTTTTTCTCAAATTGAATGAACCAACAGTATCCGTAAACCTTTTGATTAAAATTTTTCAGAAAAGTAACTAGTTGGAAAATTTATCTTTTGTTTGGCTCGATTGTAATTTTTATGGAGTAGCTAAGTTTACCTCGTGGTGGATAACTGGTAAAGAAACGGTTATTCAGACTCTTAATGTGAGTAATGAAAAGTATAGCGTCTTCCTTATTAGAGATAATGAAGTATTGCTTATAATCAAAAGAAAGATAGATGAGCGACATGGTAAACTCTCCAAATTTAGGTCTTTGTATGGCACTCACTGTGATGATCACAGCCTTAAAGAATGACAGCATCATTTCTAAATTTACATGATTATTACAACATGAAACATTATGTTTTTCAAATGACATCTGCAAAAAAATCGTCTACTAATAACTACTACGAAGTGAATGCTTGAAAATTCTGTCTATCGATAAAAGTAAAAATAACAGCAGAAGACAAGTTTGATTAGTTTTTATTAGATTTGAAAGCTTTAGTGTTGGATGAAAATTAAGTCTTCATTTCTAGATCAAATCGAAGAAATCATAACTAGGCAGATATAAGCACATACAATTTGCGCACACTGTTTGAAGAAAAATTCCGATGCTCAAACATATACATAAAATAATAACATATCTTTTTATGACTGCGTCATCCTTTCTTCGATTATTATTTATATACTAGGTACACTAGCATAAACGTTCATCCAAACCAATCGAGAAATTTTAGGAGATCGAACATGATTTTTTCAAAACTTCTTCATCGATTTCGGAGCAACCAAATACCTCATGTCAAATATTGAACATGAATGCAACACCTTTTCCTTGGGATCAAAGTGAAAAAATTTCAAGAAAGGAATCCAAGTGATCCTTTTCTATAGAAATGGAAAAAGAAACTAATATTCTTTTTAGCGACTGTCAGTTGAATGCAAATGCTATGCAACGTATGATTTTTACATGAATATAATGTTTGAAATAGAATACATTTTTAATCTTAAGTGTCACAAAAATACGATCATTTAATGTAATATATATTTATTAAATTACTACAGAAAAGTAATTCATACTTAAAGAAATTAAATTTACAATAATTTATATTTATAATAAACATAATTTATGATAATTTATATCTTTTTTTAAACATAAATTATGAAAGAAATGATTTATTTTTAAAAATATATATAACTCATCATAATTTATTTTAAAATAAATAGTAACTATGATAATTTAAATTTATTTTAAATATAAATTATTGATAATTTAAGTTACACGTAAATTATATGAGAAGTAAATATTAATTGACACCCCTAGTGAATGCGATATACCTTAAATTTTCTTCGCCTACTTGACGCTCCTTGAAGTTCTAGTATTCGTTCAGTATTCACTTCTATTCTCAATTTCATTTTTTTGTTTATTAAATACTTGAACTCGATGTTTACATCCATTTCATCACCGCTTATTATTGAAACTTGCCAGATTACAATTCCACCTCTCACTAATTTTAATGACGTCCATCTTCGTTTTACATTAATGTTAATAATTCTTGTTCAATATACCTTATCTCAATGCCACATATCGTGTCTTTCAAGGCATACCAATAGCCTTCGTGTCATCATTTAGAAACCTATTCTATCATTTAGTCTTTGAGTAGCTTTATTAGTAGATTCTTTATTCCTTTTAAACGCTTTAGAATGCTACCAAACTTCCTGATGTTCATTTCACATCTTTGCTTACTATTACATAGAAGGTTGCAAATATGAAAAGATCGATAAAACAAAATACTTTTTGGAGCATAACTTAATATTCTCGTAAGAAATCTGTATTGCTGGCTAGTGACAGTATATGTTTAGCCCTCTGAATCTGTTAGAGTTGGTCTGATTACCAAGACTATGGTTACCACTGATATTGTTCATGCCCAATATGTAGAGAATGCCCAGTACTTGTTACGATCCCTGTTACAAGTTCCGCGATGTGTGAGAAATGAGTTTAAATAAAAGAAACAAGAAACAGCTACTTGCATGATTCCACTGACTCAGTTAAATTCCCAGAGTCACTCGTATCAGTGAAGTTAGAAGTTTTCTTTGAATGGCATCAAAATGAGCGAAAAAAAAAGAGCGAATGAAAATGAGCGAAAGAAAAAAATGTCGACATCAATAATAGCGAAAAACACATGGCGAAAAAAAATACAGCGAAGAAAAAAATGCCAATCGTCTAAAATAGCGAAAATATATTCCTCTAAAAATTTTCGAAAATATTTCTGACGTCATTCAGTGATAATTAGTGCATCCGTCTTCTTCTGTTGTCTATTTTCACTGGCTAGTGATGTTCGTTAATAGTGACAATATAGATTCAAGACACGGAAGTAAAGACATAAATAAACTAAGATATGTAGTATCTTGTTTTGTGCTCTTCAGTGAATATTAGGGATGTACCAGTGGCCGTGGCCACCGGTCCCACCGGACACCGGTGCCGGTGCATCCCTAGTGAATATCATTTTGTTGTTAATTTGTTATAATTCTTGATACCATCTAATACAAACAGCGTATCTTTTATTATCTCAGAAAAGAAAATCATGTCTTCTTTTTTTGAATTTACTTTTTATTATTTTATTATTCAATAAAAATTCTTTATCTTGGTAGTCGACATATTGCAAAAACATTTTCGCCATTTTTTATTTCGCTATAAACGTCTTTGCCGTTTTCTCCATTCGACATTTTATCTTCGCCAATTTTTTCTGCGCTATTTTTTAATCCACATTTTTTCTTTCGCCCATTTTGATACATACCTCACTCCTTCACCGGTTTCACCAATCTTCACCGGCCACCGTCACCGGTTTCACCAGTCTTCACCGGTCACCTCTCACCGTTATATGTTTCACCGGGTACATACAGCTTCGGTAATAAACGGATTTTTCTTCATAGTGTATTTAGTTATCGAATAATTCATTAAAGTAAACTCGACTCTGAGATTCTAGTGGCTACCTAAAAACTTAACCTAATCCTATTAATACCGAGATTTAAAAATTTTCAGTGAGCTTTTTAAACTTTTTTTATTGATCTTTTGTAGGGATGTAACAATACCAATTCCGTATTGGTATTAGTGATAACGGTTTCGGCATTAGTATTAGTTTTATGATTGATATCGGTATTCTTATTGGTATTGGCACAGTTATTATTACCAATAAATCCGCTATAGTTCCTGAACCCATGATTATAGAAAACAGAAGGTCATCCCCTTTTCCTTAGGCTAAAAAGTGGGCCGAATGTATTATCAATAGAGTTTTTCTAACAATAGCGCCCCATCGGTAATTAGACATAGAGAGTCAGAATTTGGTGTCCTTTTCACTCGAAACCCTATTGATCGGCAAGAAACCAATACAAATCGATTTTTTCAAAAAAAAAGAAGTGAATTTCGGATTCCCCGTGTCGAATTACCTAAGGGGAGCTATTGTTGGAAAACTCCATTGATAATACATTCGGTCCACTTTTTAGCCTAAGGAAAAGGGGATGGCCTTCGGTTTTCTATAATTCTGAATTCAGGAAGTATAGCAGATTTATTGGTAATAATAGCATTACCAATACCACTAGGAATACCAAAACCAATATTAATACCAATACCAATACCGATACTACCCGATACCACCGATACCCTTAATCTATTGCGAAGGAATATTGAACACAATGCAACTCATATGCAAGTCAATTGAAAATTTTGAACATATTGATGACCCATTCTCAATCTTTGTTCACGAACACTTCAACTTTTATGCCTTATAGCTTGACTTACACCCTACTTTACTAGGAATTCTGATTGAAGGGAGGACTTTGCTGTTATTCGAGTGCTAATTAACTGTTTACTAAAGAGCCTCTCACCCCTTATCAAGTTAAATAGTGAGAATGAGCTAAATATACACGCTGCACTAATGAAAGCGACCAATGAGACCAATAAAAGAGGTAACAATGACTGGTGAAACCGGTGACAGTAACCGATGAAGACCAGTGAAAACGGTGACGGTGAAGACCGGTGACACCGGTGACGGTGACCGGTACTACGGTTACCGATAAAGACCGGTGAAACGGTGACAGTATAATGGTGACGAACCGTCACCGTTGCATCCCTATTCTCTACACATGTCTGAATTTATTATGAGCATTTTAAGAGCAAACGAATATTGACACTAATTGATAGCAGCACCTTCAAATGACTAGTAGGGCTACCAGGAAGACTGAGCAGGGTTTCTCCATTTCAATCATTTAGCCTAGAGCCATACCTGGAGATGGAGAGAGAGAATATATGCTGGATGCTGACACGGCTCATCAAATGCAACACCGTAAGAAGAACAACGAAGCACTACAGATTTTACAGAAGAAGTCCTTGAAAACCTTTGCCAGAACGGACAGCGGACGAAATTCTCCAGAGCTAGACGACACGTTTACGCCTCATTTCGTCTACATGAAATGGATTGGTCATATACCGAATTTCAACCAATCGTTGGATGCCAAGTTGTTCAATTCAGACAAATGTGAGATACTATTCTCCAATGTGGTCGTATTCAGCGAAGGCTATGACTTGGTAGATAGTAGAAAGAAGTACATAGTTTTTGAAGACAATTTTCAAAGTTCTATTTTGGAAATGCTCAAAGCATCAGGAGTTGCGACATCCTTCAAGAATCTTAAACGGGTTTGCAAATCGCACGAGACGAAGGACGGCATGCTTCAACACGAGAAAACAAGTGAACGAAGTCATACATATTTCTTACAACAAAAGCGGACGCTGTCCAATCCAAAAAATCCGGTGCCATTTAGCCGAGTGCATTCTCAGCAACCGAAGCCACCGATGAATGTCGACGAAGCACTAGCCTGCGCTTTTGCGCTCTCCTTTTACACTGGCTCAAACGTCTATCAAAAGATAAATAGAGGCGCCTCCATCATCGCGCGACACGGCAACGGCGAAGCAACAACTATGGCTAAGGAAAGCAAGAAGTTCGAGGAAACAAGCATCATCATGTACTACCTGATTAAGGCACTGTCACACATTGATTTTTATTGGGGTGAGGTATCACGTGCTGTTACTCTCGATTCTGATGAACTAAAAGACTACCAACCTGGTAATTTGATCACGTGGATCCAGTTTAGTAGTTCGGCAAAAGGCAACAAGCCGCCTGAACATTTTGCCAGTCGCAACAACATCTTTTTTATTTTCTCACTTACAGGTCGCTGTATCAAAGAATTTTCAAATTTTCCGGACGAAGAGGAAGTGCTCTTTCTGCCTCATTCCACCTTTCTGGTCAATCATGTGGAGAAATCGTCGACTCAAACACACATTTACATGCGGCAAGTCGAACTAGGTCTGTGCAAGTGTTCGGTCATGTGGGTCGATGATCATATCTTTCATGAGTGGTGGGAGAACAAAGTTTATATGGAAAAAGCATCCACAGTGGACACCGACGTCAATGTGCACTTCATACCCAAATCCAGCACCGACATGGCCATCTCCTTTCTGCGTTCAGGCTTTGGCAAACTACTACAAGAAAAGGAAAAATTTCGTATTGTAACTGACATGACTCGAGATGATGAAACGCCGGCAGATAACGCTGGCGCCCGTCTTCTTGTTAATGTGCGCGAACTTGGTTTCAATTGTCCTTGTCTAGTCTTTGCAATGGATGAAGAGAGTGCATGGGACAAAGTGAATGCCCTTGTTTCTCCGGAGCACCGACATGATATTACAGTAACTAATTCAGTTCAGATCTTAGAGAATTTCATAAACTTTGTCAATTGACCTCAGATTTTTTCAAGAAACTGTATCATTCCCTTTAATATCAATTACAAGATAAAAATAACGGGTGACCTAGAAATAATGAAGGGTTCAGTATTTCGTTAATATCTTGCTCAATTTTCATTGTACAAAGTCGATTTTGGGTTTGGATGTGTTTAATACTCAAAGAGAATAGATTTGAAGCTGTATACGACGCTTTTCATCCTTGCTTAAGGTACTCATAAGATATCTTCACTATGATTTGTTAAAGTTGTCGTGTAAAACTGATGAATGGACGTTGGCATAAGTTTTTCGAACATGATAATGTTAAGTGTTTTTGTTTTTTTTCACTGTGAATTTATGATCTTATGAATGGTTGGTTTGGAATGCTCGAGTCATTCTGGTGATTGTATGTATAATTTTTTTTGAGATTTTTGGTTTTGTATTCATGAGGCGTACATTGTATGTGGCAAGCTTAAGATGCTGCGTTAGGTAAATCGGAAGTTTGAAGTGATGGTTAATTGAAAAAGACGAATGAATTTGGTTTTTATGGTCTTGTATAGCGTAAAAAGGAATAATCCAGGTCGAGATCTCCGATCAATGAATGTTGTCGGATCCGATACGATGTCATGTCGGATTAAATCGAAAGTGGTCGGTTTCTGCCTCGATCCGATTGGATTCTGTCGGAACGAGCCCTAAATTCAGTGACCCGGAATCCGACGAACATTTGAATGGGAAAGGATCCCGTCGGATTCGACCAGTTACGACGAATGGATCCGAGGGGATCATATCGGGCAATACAATAAAATTAAATGGAACCAATTACCGGATTAGATCGGATTTTCGATGGGTGTCTACATTGGTAGGTTATCATTTACCCTAAATTCTGGTACCCTTAATGTATCCCTAAATTCAATCCACATTTGTGGATAATGAAATCGAAAAAGTGAAAACTGGTAAACAAGTAGGGATTTTGATTTAGGGATTTTTTGATTTAGGGATTTTTTTCTAAAGCACAATATAGCCGACACATTGTATCGCTAGTCATTCTCCTTTACTTACGGCACCCAATTATCTAAAATCAATATTTCGAACTTGCGAATAATGTTGCCATACATCTGGTGACCAGTTGCATACTTTTTGAAAGCATATGATGTCTAGTTGTGTATTATTTCGAAGGATCTGGTGACCAGTTGCATACTTTTTGAAAGCATNTGATGTCTAGTTGTGTATTATTTCGAAGGATCTGATGCTCAGTTGCGTTTTTCTCGAAAGTATCTACTGCCCAGCTTCACGCTTTTCTCGGAAGATCTGGTGACTAGATCCATAGTTTTATAGACAACTGAAATCGAACAGTTCCATTCCTTGACTGAGATTTCTTACAGTTCTGATGATAATACGTCTAATATGCGAAAAGGGGTAAATACGAAATTCGTAAAAAAAATCCCTAAATCAAAAAATCCCTAAATCAAAATCCCTACTTGGTTACTAGTTTTCACTTTTTCGATTTCATTATCCACAAATGTGGATTGAATTTAGGGATACATTCAGGGTACCAGAATTTAGGGTAAATGATAATCATTCGTCTACATTATATCAACGTTTAATCAACCATCATTTCTAAATATTTAAATAAGGAATCATTCGAAAAACGATTCCAATGCTAAAAATGGTACCTCCCCAGGTGCATTGTTACGGTGTCCGTGTACGGGCCGTTTACGATCGTGTAAGGCTCGATTACGGGAACTTCACGGTCGTAAACGGCCAAATACGGGCCGTTTACGTGTCGTATTTACGTCGAAAACCTGGTCCATGTTTTACGATCGTATTTATGCCGTACTGTAAACGGTGTATTTACGGCTAATTACGATAACCGTGAAGCACCGTATTTTTAGCGTTCATTGCCGTATATTTGCCGTTTTTCTGACGTAAATGTTCCTATTGATCATCGATATTACCCCGCCCCCTAGCGTGTTTCCCCCATACCCATATTTAAAAGTATTACTAATTCGATGCAGTTTATTTATAAGTTACTTATTTACTCAGAATTCTTCAATGAAAATTAACAATAAAAGACAAATTAAGTAAAAATGAAATGGAAAAAAGACGTTAAAAAAATAAAGTACAAATAAAATCTAGAATAAAATAAAATAAAATAAAAATAAAATCTAGAATAAAATAGAATAAAAATAAAATCTTGAATAAAATAAAATACACAATAAAAATAAAATCTTGAATAAAATAAAATACACAATAAAAATAAAATCTTGAATAAAATAAAATACACAATAAAAATAAAATCTTGAATAAAATAAAATACACAACAAAAATAAAATCTTGAATAAAATAAAATATAAATAAAATCCAGCATAATGTAAAATATAATGAAATAAAAATAACATCTACAATAAAATAAAATACAAATTAAATCGAGTATGGAATATATGAAATATATTTAAAGTCTAGAATAAAATAAAACATACATCAAATCGAGGATAGAATAAAAAAAATAAAAGAATAAAATTCAGAATAAAACAAAAATTAAAATAAATATACTCTATGATAAATACAATAAAATTAAAATAAAATATATGAATTGAGTTCATAAGTTTAAAAAACGTAAAACTAAAAGTAAAATGACTCACTGATCCTATAACCAATCAGAAGATATGGGATCGCTTTAAGTTACAGTACAAATAAAATGCAACGAGTGAAAAATAAAAACGAGTGAAATAAATAAAATTAAAATTAAAATAATTAAAACTGAAACAAAATTAAATAATAAAGTGAAACTAGCGATGAAAACAATTAAATTCAAAAATATTTTTAAAATAGGAAGCAAACAAATAATTTCGTGCATTGAATGTGCATATTTCCTTTCTCGGTGTGGTTTTTGCTGTCATTCTTTCGAAAACCCCACCTCTATATGCGATCCATTTTAACCACACATGAGCTCAAGATATGGCTGAAATACAGCATCCCAGGAGGAAGGTTACGGTCCACTGTAAATCACAGTAACTCCACCGTAAACGGCCGTTTCTACACCGTAATTACACCGTAAACAACCGTATTCGTACCGTATTCCACCGTAAACCAGGTCCATGATTTACGACCGTATTCTCACCGTACTTTAGCCGTATTTGTATCGTATATCGATCGAAAACGGCCGTATTTCCTTTAAAATGTGGTCTTAAATCATGGACCAGGTTTATGGCCGTATACGCTCCGTATTTGACCGTAAACGGCCGTATACTTACCGTATGCTTTCACCTGGGATTGATCCGGTGGCCGGATGCTAGACATTTACGTTACGGCATCATAACGGTCTTTATACGGTGGCCGTATAATGCACGTTTACGGAGCACCGTAAGCGAACACCGTATATGGCGCCGTGTTATACCGTAATCTAGCCGTAATACGGGGCACCGTATACTGCCACTGCATCCAGGCCTAAAAATACCATATTTTAGCCGAATACGGTCGTATACGTACCGTATTGTTCCACCTGGGTCTATTGTAATTGTACCGTTATTTAAGACCGACAAAAAAATCAGAACACTTTTCGTTCGAGCAACGAACTATTCAAACGTAATCTCTCCTATCAATTATATCGATAAGAATCAGAATCCTATCGAATTTTCCTCTTGAGCATTAGTATTGCATAATACCACAAACAAAAGAAAATATTCTTATTTTTGGATATCCCGCAAACATAACACTTTACGTGACAATCCCTTGACCCAAATCAAACCAAACAAAAGTTGTTTTCATTTGATAAAAATTATACCTGCATATGATATAAAATTCATTTAAACTCCGAACAAAATATACTGGATTTCAATGCACCCAATTTATCGAAGCAGTGCATATTCAGTCCACCTAAATACAAATCAAATCTATCGATCCTTTCAATTATCATAACTTAACATTCTAAAATAGCTTAAATCGATCAAAAGAGAAATAAAACATAAACATGATTCAAACAAATAAATCTACCTTTCTTATATGGATTATTAAACCAACCTAAACAGATAAAAAATATGCAGATGATTGAAATATATAATACTGAAGATATCTGTATATCTCGAATAGATCTAAACAGAACGAAAATATCTAGTTGATTGAAATAGAGAATATTACCGTACATCTATACGTGGAATCGATCTAAACAGAAAGAGAATATGTAGTCCATGAAATAGAAAGTAGTTACCGTAATTCTAGATCTCGAATCGATATCAAAAGAAAGAAAATACGTAGTTGATTGAAATAGAAAGTACTTACTGTAATTCTATACGTGCAAAGAATCTAAACAGAATGAAATTATGTAGATGATTCAAATAGAAAATACTAACGATACTTCTAGATGTTTAATCGATCTAAATAGAAATTTAATATGACACTGGAAATGTATAAATCTTACGTTGATTGTAGACGCTGAATCTAGTTACAGAGATTGAAATTATTCAGATTGCTGGAAACGATGGAACTTAATGTTGCTATTAATTTGGAATTGTTGAAGAAAATGAGGAAAGCGAAGAATTTAAATTGATGTATATATGTCATGTTTGTTGGTGATATTGAGTTATGGAAATCCGGCGTGTTTTATTATTGGATATCAGGAAACTTTTAATGTATTTTATGATGCGGAAAATATCTGGTGGCTCAAAAGAAGTTTGAGTATTTTTTGAATATTCTTGAGTGAGGGTGTGGGTAAGGGTGGTGGTGCGGGTGAGGACGGCAGATGAACATCGACATCCAATCTGTTTTTAAAAGGCTCAACTGTCGTGGAGCTCAACTGTCGGTGTACTAATGAAATTCATAAATAATACTGCTTTTTGGTCAGTTAAGTATAGTGACCCTCGCGAATTAGAGTTATTGCCATTTCCAAGCAAACTGACTTAATTTCAAATGCACTTCACCCGATACCGGTACATATTTTAAATCTTCGTAAGTTTCTCATGCTAAAAAATGCGTCCTACGCCTCTTCTTCCCAGACTATACATGAAATTATAAAGAAAACTCGAACCAAAGCTAAATCGCCTTAAACTACAAGGGATTCCGATAAAAACGTATGAATTTGAAACTAATTCATATACCAAAAGAACCTTTTCCAATCGAGTCGGAAGTTTTCCCCCCATCTAAGGAATGGAACTTAGGTCCTTCCTTTATTTTGCACCGAACCGTATATTCTTAACCCTTCATTAAAATATTCTTCTATGAATCATCGCAATAATGAAATAGTTTTTCCAACTAGCTACATAGGGTCAAGGATGAGATACTATTCATAAATCTGAAATTCTAAACTTTATGAAAAAACTCCAACTGGGTGGTAAAAGCTTATCGGAAACTTGATTATCAACCTGAAGGGGAACTCAATCCAACCATAAAACTGATCTGTAGTAACAGAATCAAAAGAATCAATGAACTGTATAGCACTCATCATCGAAGAAAAACCAAAAATACCCAGGACGCCAAATCCGACAGGAATTTGTTGGAAACTGGCTGAATCCTTTGTATTTAATTCCGATAGGAAGTTGTCGGATGTGGAAAAGTGTCGGAATGACAGTGATCCCTGTCGGAATAATGGGATCTCAACACTTTCGGACATCCGAAAACTTCCTATCAGAATCCAATACCAAAGATTCCGTCAACTTCCGACAGGATTCAATTGGAATTCTTGGTATCCAATAGGATCATATGGGGCAGTGCCGCCCTGGGCAGCAACGAAATTCACCAAAAACAATGAATTCAGCACACACCGCATGCATACGAAAACGATTTCTGCAACACCATGTTGAAAACACTGAAAGCATCACCCGATCCTCAAAATAATCAAAATCATCAGTTTTCGGGACCAAATTTTCGGAATCTGCATTCGACAATAAGAGCTAGTCACCAAAATCAACACTTTTCTGGAACAGAATTTCGCAACTCCGTATTCAAGAATAGGACATTGTGATCGTGATGAGGGCATAGATGACATAATACCGTTACACTGGGTATCCGCATTTCACAGTCATAATACCCGAGGTATTCATTCCGATCAATTACACCCAGGGTATCCAAACACGTTACCCCAACATATAACTATATGTTAAAAGTTGAGGAATTTGAGTTGTATTGGTGTATTACCACTAGGGTATCCAAACACGTTACCCTAACATATAACTATATGTTAAAAGTTGAGGAATTTGAGTTGTATTGGTGTATTACTACTAGGGTATCCAAACACGTTACCCTAACATATAACTATATGTTAAAAGTTGAGGAATTTGAGTTGTTTTGGTGTATTACCCCTTGGGTATCCAAACACGTTACCCTAACATATAACTATATGTTAAAAGTTGAGGAATTTGAGTTGTTTTGGTGTATTACCCCTAGGGTATCCAATCACGTTACCCTAACATATAACTATATGTTAATAGTTGAGGAATTTGGGTTGTTTTGGTGTATTACCCCTAGGGTATCCATAGTCGGAATCAGTTTCATGTAAATCTTGTCTTGCTAGTGTTCATATTAGATAAAGTATTAGTATATGAGTTGGAAGTATTCCGGAGATGTTCTTTTTGTTTGAGTTCTTCGCAGGAGATATGTTGTTTGTACGATAAAAGAAAAGCAGTGTTGTTTGAATTGGGTGCATATTTTCATGGGACCCTTCTAGTAGTTGTTTGGATTTTAGCGAAGAGCCNTACGGATATTTTTATGCATTGTGATTGGCTAATCGTCTTGCTAGAACAACGCAGGAAGATATAAGTGAAATGAGAACTGGAAGGCTATGCTCAAAACTGACATGTCAAACTTTTGTCGATTGAGGCGCAAAAGCTGTGCACGGGAGCAGGCTTCAAGTAGTATACGGACAGCAACATTTTCAAAGTGTGTTGATTCGTAAACGACTTCCAGAGATTTCATTGTCATATAATATCGAGAGACTACCTTGCAGGTTCAAAGCGAATTCAGAAGCCATTTCCAACTACTTGAGTATCAATTACATTTCCCCATGCACCTCAACATGCATAGTTTCCAACTAATTCCAGACGAAATCTTAAGATTTCAACAATAAGACACTTACTTTCAAAACATTCTTTCAACCTAAACTTCTTCTATTTTTCGAACAATTCAGCGCAAATTAATACTTTCCATTAAACCTACCACCAATATCATGGCTTCGCAAAATATTTACTCACTTTTAAATATAGCTATCATGACACGTCACACATTACACCAAAACAACTCAAATTCCTCAACTTTTAACATATAGTTATATGTTAGGGTAACGTGTTTGGATACCCTAGGTGTAATGCATTGGAATGAAGGCTAATGGGTAATATGACGTTGAAATGTCGATACCCAGAGTAACGGTATTGTGACATCCCTCTGATGTCTGGAAATTTACGGTTTGTGTGAAGGCCGTAAATGAACGATGTTCATGTGACCGTTCGTTGTAGAGCAATGAATATTTGTGCTTAAGTGAAGTCTTAAATTTTTAGCTGGTTATTTTAGCAATGACGGATCTCGTGGCGCAAAGTTGTTTAGCTGGGTATTTGTAGCGCCTGGCGAAGATGCTTTGTTGACGTTATGGCTTTCTAGTGGTCCGATCCTAAGAGATCCTACACAATCATGTCGGATCCTATTGGTTTTCGTCCAATTTTGTGAGTTTTCGTTGGATCCGATGAAATCTGAGTGTAGGAATACTTCGGATTCCTTAGGGTTGGAATCCACTGTGTTCCTGTAGGATCCTGTCGGAAGTAGGAGAGAATCGGGAGACCTGGATTTCGATCGAATCCTAGGGTAGGATCCGATAGCAACGTATCATGAGGATTCTATCAGTTTCTGGAAGTCGTTTCCGAATGGTTTCCTGTAGTCAGAGTTGATTGGAATCCAAAACTATGGTTCCAAGAGCATTTCCGCAACCAGGATTCCGGTAAAATATTGTAAAATTCGTTCGAAAATGCGGCAGGATGTCGTGGAAATCCGATCGGTTCCGACGCTGGAATTGAATCTCCTGGGTAGAAATGATTTATTCATTATCTTTATTTTTCTAAAGATTTCTAAAGTATAGTTTTCATCAACTAAAAAAGTCAAGCTCAAAATTTAAAAAATATATAGCACTTTTGAAAAGTCAACTAGAAAAAAGTAAAACAAACCATTTACTAGCGACCTTAGTTTAGCATAATTCATATAATGTTGTATCATCGATACATTTCCACATGGTAGTTTGGCACAGTGATTTATAACGCTACCTTCTTGTTTATAGATACGATGATTGATTCCATATCCGGTGCAACTCTATGTTCACAATTAAAAATTCAATAATTCAATACATTTGCAGTAAGATGACATAAAAGGAAATTCTGAGTGTAATTTACGATGTTAGGGACGTTAGAGGAGTGAAATAATCTTTTTGTTAAAGCATAAATTTCAGCACTTAAAAGCGCTGAGACTTTTCACTTTAAACTCTTTTAATCGCTTAAACATGTGCGCTTTTCAGCGTACATTTTAAACTTTCTCAGGTAACTTTTTCGCTGAAATTTTCATATGGGATCCTGCTTACTCTGATGTGAACACACTTGCAGTTTCTGTGTGTAGAAACCCTAGAGATTTGCCATGCTTACAAAAATTAACGTCATTTGATTTTTGAATTTTTGCTTGATGAAGAATGCCAGATTAAGATATACAGAATTAATGTTTATTATATGCTATGCAGATATATAGAAACAAAAGAATTTGAATGATTTAAATGCTTTTCAAGAAGAACAACATAATGCTTGTAAAGAAGATGCTATCAACAACTCTAAAACAGCCAATATTTCTCAAATAGATTTAGAGTACGATCGAATCAAAGATAACTCTTTTTCCATGAAACACACCAATGTGATTGAAGAATATGCGTTAATATAATCGGCTATATTTTTATTTTGACTATTCTTGAAGAAATGAATATTCATCCAAGAATTAATTTAATATAATACTTTTTGACAAAAAGAATTCTAAGTAGAATTTTGATCCAGAGACTGAAATAGTAATATTATAAATATATGTGTGTTAGCAACGAATCTCGGATCAGCCTAGGTCAATCTTAAATCGATTAAACTATTAGATCAAAGCAAAAGTGAATAATAGAACAATAGAATACAAAAAGAAAAAAACTTTCTTTCCTTTTCAACATGAACTTAAACATAAACGATCTTTATCTACTCCAGCTTTTATTCAATACATTCTGTGGATAGAACCAAGACCTCCACATAGAATGTAATACATATAGTCTAATACTATATTCTACCCTAACACGCACATATATACGTGATGGGATCCTGTCACTGTTGTATTGTTACTCTAGTGACCATTGAAAAGTACTCATTTTGCTCGAAAACGATTTAAATAGATCTAATAAATGTTAAATTTGAGTTGAATTAACTCTTATTGACAAGACGATAAAGTCTAAGAGATGACTTGTGAACATCTCCAATACTAATAATCATATAATCGTTTCAACTATATTTTCTCAGAAGTCATATTCTAGAATTAGAATCAAGCTGTAAATAGTTTCTAGAACTATCATCAATTTATCTGAGACAATATTATGTTAAGAAATAATTACTTGACTTTGGTTTTTCATGCACAATATCTTCTACTTCATCACTGATTCATGAAAAAAAGACACTTGTTCATAATAAATCTTTAGTGTAAGAAGTTGAATAAAAATGAATTGTTTTCGTTTTGTATAATAATATGTAACGTTGAACGTGAACTTGATCGAACTCAAAATCTAATATGCATTTGTTATCTGAATTTTATCTTACTGCTTTGAGAAACACGATCTGAAAAACATTCTCAAGTGTTTAGGGTACGAATTATGTATCTAACATTGCCCCCATCACAAATTCTGTGCAGGATTGACGATCCCCCGCTCCTTTCAAGTCTCAGATTACGAGAAACGTTATCAACACACGATCAAAACCGTATGTCAATGAATTATCATTGTTATCGATGAACGATGAACTTATTCTTTATTGTAATTCTAGAAAATTAAGTAAATGGCTATGAGCTTTTGTTTTGCAACATGAATCAAAGGAACCAACTTTCTAATTATTTGCAACAATAGTTGCACCATGTCTCTCATATTTATCCTTCAGGGATTGGGCGAACAATTTTTTTTTAAACAACCAACTTTTTGAAAGATTAAGCCAGCATTTTCAGATTTATTTTTCATAATAGGGTGCGACGGTCCCATCTTGAAAAGTGGATTGGTCCGGATCTCGCGACCACTATGCAATTTCCTATCTGATGGCCGTAGTGAGATTTTTGTGTAATCAACATTTATGAAAGCAAAACAACTGACACACAACATGCATTATAAGTGTGACTTGCGAGTAAATAATTTGACATCGAAATGGATTTTTTCTAAACGTATCAACCAATACAAAGAAAAGTCATCCGTGATAATATCTACAACTACATGAGTATTCTATACTTTGATGGTATAGGCGTATTAACATCTTTATGCGACCTCTTTTCTTTCGTCATTCTATTGGTTCGATTGTCTTTTGGTCTACATGAGTCATATAGTCATTAGGCATAGCTGTCTGTCTGTCGGTCGGCCAACCGACCGCATGCATTGTGTTCTAAGTAGCTACATATTGTTTGTTTGTTTATTTCGCATTTTTTTTTGAAAGACACATGTCGTTCTTGTATGAACAAGAATAAACAGTGGCGTTTTGTTTTTGAATACGTACTTACTCAAGATTTAATTATTCATGCTTCGTTATAGATAAAGACGCACACAACTGACTCGTTAAATATTATATTTCGAAATACGATTTTCATTTTGTCTATGTTTCATTTTTTCTTATTTATCGTACAACTAAGGCAACAACAACTATAGATGGGTGATAGGAGAAAATTACAGGGTAATTTGTGTTGCTCTCTTTGTTTGTACGAGTTTCATAAATGAATTCATTATTATAGGTGAAATTGAGCGTTGTTTGAAAAAAGTGACCGAAGGTGTTGAAACATTTGAAGATATCTGGCAAAAGGTAAACAAAGTTCGTCGTTTATCTTTCAAAAAATAAATATTTTATCGATCTCATCTATGTTCAGGTACATACAGCGCCTAATCATAATCAAAAAGATAAATATGAACAAGAATTGAAAAAAGAAATTAAAAAATTACAACGTCTGCGTGATCAAATTAAAGCATGGATATCATCAACGGAAATCAAAGACAAAAAGTCTTTACAAGAAGCAAGAAAAAATATCGAACAAGTACGCTGATAACTAACTGTAGAACGATAATGTTCTCTTTTTAACTTTCTGAACCTAATTTTAGCAAATGGAAAGATTCAAAATAGTTGAAAGAGAAACGAAAACAAAAGCATATAGTAAAGAAGGTCTAGGTGCAGGACAAAAACTGGATCCACAAGAAAAAGAAAAAGAAGAATGCAATCAATGGATTACGGTAAAAAACAGCAAGAAATCAATCGAACTCATTGTCATTCTCTACTTTTCTTAGGAATCAATTCAAGAGTTAAAAATTCAAGTTGATAAATTCGAATCGGATATTGAAACATTATCTGTATCGTTAAAGAAGAAAAAATCCGATAAGGACGTAAGTTTATCTTATAAAGTGCAATCGATAATAGGATTGAACGTTGAGATTAGATTTTGAGTCCACGTCATTTGTAGGAAATTCCCCTCGAAAAAGAGATTTGATCTCAACTTTATGCGTGTTAGTAGTTTGTGAATTGTACCTGTGCGATCATCATAAATAGCAGATGTTCACTGATGTTTTCAGACGAAGCTGACCCAACTGTACATCAAACATATATGAATTGAGTCTACTATTGTTGATGAAAACAAAGATCAGGATGTTCACTATTCATTCGTATTTCGAAGGCTAATCTAAATTTATAGCAGGTTAAGTGACAGCTTTGTTTCACACATTTGAAAAAGTTACCCATTATTTTAAGTATTGTTTTTACGATTCAATACACAACAACGAACTCTAAGAAAGTACTGGTGGTTCCGTTTTTTTTTAAACTCGTACCGAGTGATGTTAAGATTATCATATTCTTGTAGAATCCTATTTCATCAGAACTGTACGTATAAAAATCTTTTACCTATGTCGGTAGGATCAATTGAACGTCATCTCATACAGTCGTTAGTCAAATTTCCAGAACAGATGTGTCGTCTGATCATTGTTTAAAGTCAATGTAAAAAATCTCCATATTAAGAATAACCAATGTTGATTTTTCATTGGATTAAGTTATTGAATGATAGGCTAGAATAAAAGCTGCTTTTACCAACATGATTGAAAAAAGAAGACGTAAGTATACATGGTTTTATATCATAGAGAATAAAATGTTAATAAACAGTGATCATTCTCTTGGTGTACATATAACGATTAATTTTTCGTACAACGGATACTAATAATAATATTAACAAGTCAATAGATTTCGATGACAAATGTTATTGAAGATGAAACGAGTCGTTCAATTGCTAATGCTAAATATATCTGACCAATGTAGTTACTTTATTCAACTCACTGTTTCATCTGGATTTTCGATTTCGATTATTCTATGATAGGCGAAAAGCTCTCCTCTCCTATGAAGTAAAATGTTGATTCAAAGCAACTATTACATGACTGTAGAAGATATCATTTTCGATATAGAAAAAACACCAAAGTATTAGTACAACAACGTCGATGGGATTAAAAACGTGCAATACGATATTGCTGTAATTGTTATTATCAATCCAATTCTATGTCGTTTTAGTCTTTTCGTGATTTTTGAAAAGGAAATAGGTCATATGCATGATGTGAACCGAGGAATTTTTACGCATAGACTTTAAAAAAGTGGTTGCCCAATCGTTGTGTTAGAAGAATGGATCATATTCACTAGACATAGAATTATTTTTAATTGAAATTATCATGTATGATTCGGTATATAACTATTTTTCAGAAACAAGAACGTCTAGAAGAAACGAAACATTCAATAGAACGTCATAAATTTCATATTGAATCACTTGAAAAAATTCTTCGTGCAATTAATAATGATGCACTCGATCTTAAAACCATACATAATTTACGAGCTGATATTGAATATTATGTTGAATCGAATCAAGATTTAGATTTTAAAGAAAATGAATTAATGTACGAAGAAATTGACATGGATAATTTATCAACAATCATGGCACCTGTCATAGCTGTACCAACAACACAATCTCATCCTTCATCTTTATCAAACGGTAGTAGTAGTTTGAATTCAAATGCAACAACAAGTCATATAGATATTTCTTCATCGTCAATAAATATGAATTCATCAACAAATCATTTGTAAGAATTTATTATAGTATAGTAAAAGAAAACAAGATATTTCTTATTCATCGAAATATTCTTTCTATTAGATCGGATCGTGTAAAAGAAACAACTTCTAATCATGGTGATAATGAATCATTTGTAGGTCTTACAACGCCATCATCGACACAAGCTAGTTCACCGACTGCTAGTCCAGCTCTATCATTAACAGATGATCGAAAACGCAATAAATCTGAATCAGAAGATAATCAATCTCAACGAAATAGGTACATTCGTATAGATGTCAAATTTTTTTTTTCAAAATTAAACTTATATTTCTATTTCATCCAGATCGAATTCGGGTGCAAATAATTCGACAACAGCGACATATGTGCCTTCACCGAAAAATCCTTCTCAATTGCAGCAGCAATCACCGAGTGTATTATCAACTACAAAACCAATACTACCATCAGCTCCATCGTCAGCTTCAATACTGTCAACAAGTGCACCGCCACATTTTACATATCCAATCACAACAGCAACAACAACAACTACATTACCTGTTCTTCAATATGCAGCAATTGTTTCGCAAAATACTGTGCCATCGACGTCAACAACAACAACAAGTAGTAATACAACAATATCTAAACAACATGTACTTTCTCCACCAACAAAACTACAACAATCAAGACAACTTCTCAATGGAACAGGAACAATAACGAATATAAATGATTCAATAGTAACAACGACATCATCAACTTTACCTATATCATCTGTTACAACAACAGTTACTAGTTCATCGAATAGTTCTCATCCACCATCATTATTATCAACGAATAATGATCGAACAGGTATTTGTTTGTTTTATTCAAAATTCATGTGTCTTGTTGATTAATGGTGACTACAGTTTGCCTTTGAATGTTCACAGTTAGTTCTCTTCTTGCATTAGTATGAGGAATTATCTGTAAAGGTTGTCTGCAAACTAGATCAGAAAAGGCGTTCGTCTTGTAGTATCGATTAAAAAGTAAAATCAATTTCATAAATATTACTGATAAGTTCCTAAAATTAAAATCTCTATCTCACACTGAACTTTTAATTGTTTGTATAAGATATATAACAAATAGAATCCATCAATTTATAAACGACAATCCTTGTCGTAATAGTTCTTGATTGAACGTCCTTTGCAAGTGATTCCTGATATTGCTTGCGACCGAAAAAAAAATGAGAATCTATATTCAATGAAAGATGAGTTTAGAATATGATTTATCATACCTAAACGTTGTTATGTTACAAATTAAGACACTATGTTACGAAGAAGAACACAATCAGATTGAATTGAAAATAGTTCATGCCGGTTAAAGAATCACATCAATATTTACCAATGTAAACTAAGCACAGGACCGTTCGAATGTGATTTCACAGATTGAGAAAATATCGAAACTAGCTACCGGCGAAGATGTGTGAAGATATTTTGACATGTGAAAAACGTACATAGATGTTTTCCAGCAATTCTTTCTTTCATGTATGATGCATGTCAAGAAAAACTATACTGATAAAACTTCATTAAGTTTCTACGCATGCACATGTGAATTGCTTTATAATTATCTTTTATGCTAAAATAACTTGTTCGAATGTTTTCTCTATGGAACTAAACGTGTTCAAACATGTTTCTTATCGAATATGTTCTAATCTATATTTCAAGGCATATTATCCCAACATATTCTCAACAACATATCTCAAATAAGTGCATCAACATCATCGTCAATAACAACAACAATTCCACCTTCATTGTATTCAGGTCCAGGATCAAATCTATCGAATTGTAACATTCCTCTTGAACCATCGTCTAGTTCAATTGACACAGCCATTGTATCTCAACAAGCATCATTATTACCTCGTACAATATCGGAAAATGATCGTACAATAACATCAGCAATAAAAAGTAATGGTTCTTCAGATGGTCATTCCTTGCTAGATAATGCATTTTCAACTATTCCAACATCTTCAACATTTTTATCGAATACAACGACACATATTGGCGATATGCCATCAGTCAATGGTAGTGTTATGAATTCATTAAGTAGTAATATACCTATGAATGCTGAACATCATTCACTTCGTTATATACTATCGTCAAATCCAATTCATCAACAAACAGTACCAACAGGTCGTGTATCACTTACGCCAGCAGAATTACGTATGCTTAATAGATTGAATTCAGCATTTTCGAAATTACCATCATTAATTGAATCAGAACGACAACGGTAGTTTTCAATAAAACAACCATTAAATAAATCTAAATGTTTATTTTCCTCTTTTTTTTTGTAATTTAAGAACAAATGCTAATCGCATTTATGGGCGAGGTCTACTTGGGCAGTCACAAGTCATTTCATATTATCCCCAAGCTGCACCAGCCGGTAGTGATACACCAGAATTCTATTATCGACTTGCACCTGACACATTATTCTTTGTATTTTATTACATGGAGGTAATTCAAAAGCCGTATATTTCTCAATGTGAACAACTATAGTTTTCGCCATCAAAGAGAGACAAAGTTTAATCGCAGATATTCGATTACTATCAGACCGGTCTATTCGAGATATTTACCACTCTAAGGAATTATGTTTTTATAATCTCAATATTTTTGACTATTTTCATACCCGAATGTTCATTATCAGATATTGACAAAGTAGGAGTCAGCTCATTTCGAAGCCTACTAATTCTATTCCGTATGATGAACAACTTCTACTAAATAGACATATAAATACTGTGCCTCAAACGTGAGATGATTTGACCCAGAGTCTCTTGAACAAAACCCCCAACTAGAAACATCAAGAACTTAATTGATTGGCTAATCAAATCTCAATGGTTACTTGTCGGTTTCTATGTCATACTATTTTAAAGCTACTCAAAATCAAGAATAATGAACAATATAACATAAAAGAAGTTGAATTGATAATCTAATTTTTAGGGAACTCGTGCACAATACTTAGCGGCTAAAGCTCTAAAACGTCAATCATGGCGTTTTCATACAAAACATATGATGTGGTTTCAACGGCATGAAGAACCAAAAACAATAACAGATGATTATGAACAAGTAGGCAATCATTGTTTGTGTATACTAAATGTCTATTCTTTTTTTTTTCTCAGGGTACATACATATATTTCGATTATGAACGATGGCAAACTCGTAAACGTGACAATTTTATATTCGAATATAAATTTTTGGAAGATCGAGAATTTTGAATATACATATATAAATACATGCTTGTTGTGCATAGAGAGAGAGCTTGTGTGTATGTGTATGTAAAGAAGAAGAAGAAGAAAAAAACATCAATTTATTATCATAGATCTGGTCAATTTTTTTAATGATGTTATTTCTCTCTCGTGTGCACTGGCTTTGTTGTCATCATTTCTTTTCTTTTCTTTTTGAGTGTTGTTTGTTATATTCTCTGTCACCTTATTCGGTTGTTCTTTTTTTTACGTGTATATCTATCGTGTGTGTGTTTTTTTTAACAAGCAACGTCCTTTTTTCGGTCTGTTGAATATGCGATGTCTAAAAAATCTTATATAACAGATATCGAGTTTTGTTTAGTCTTTATTTTTACTCTCATATATCGAACATATCGTCGTGTATATTAAGGGATAAAAAGAAAGAAAAGAATGAGAAGAATGGTCTAAATATTAATCATATACAAGTGTACAAAAGCAACCAAGCAAATTATTAGTAGACGAATCGAGAGAAAAAAAAATGAATGTAGGTGGTAAGAAAGGAGAAGAGAGAAAAAAAAGGCTATATGCATAAAGCATAGACAACGACGTTGATGAGAGCATTCATATTATCTATTTGCTAGTGTAAGCAATCAAGCAAAGAATATCGTATTTGATTATAAATAAGCTGAGTAAAAATGGTGGGTGTATTTTGCATATGTATATAAATTTTTGTTTTTCTTACTATTATAATCGGAAGTATTCTAATCTAGCGCGAATGTATAAGTATTCATGTTGGTCAAGCTGGTAATAGACTTAGATGTTTAAATTTTGATTTTGATTGTAAAATTTGAAAATCGTAGGTGCTCAAATTGGTAATGCTTGTTGGGAACTCTATTGTCTTGAACATGGTATTGAGCCTGATGGAACTCTTTCCAAAGAACGTGATGATAGTCATATCATCAGTAAGACTAAAAAATAAAGATGGACTAGATTTCCAATAAACCATATTTCTCTTTTAGAATCTATTTCAGGTTGAATTTTATCAATAAAATAAACTGAATCGACTGAATTTTGTATTACTATAGATTCCAAGGAAACTTCATTCAGTACATTCTTCAGTGAAACAGGTTTGACCTATTTTTTGACAACGAAAACAAAACGCATACATGATCATTTGTTCGATTTCAGGCAATGGACGATATGTACCACGAGCTGTGTTTGTCGATCTCGAAGCAACAGTTATTGGTAAAATATTCATTGCCTTTTTCTTATTTTAAGATATTTATAAGTGAAATAAATATCTTAGACGAAATTCGCCGAGGAAAATATGCGAAATTATTTCATCCCGAACAATTAATATCTGGTAAAGAAGATGCCGCCAATAATTATGCTCGTGGTCATTATACAATTGGAAAAGAAATCATTGATCTTGTACTTGAAAAATTACGTAAAATTGCAGATCAATGCACAGGTTTACAAGGATTTCTCGTCTTTCATAGTTTTGGAGGTGAGTAAAATTTAGATGTGAAAGAAAAAAAACAGACAAACAATGACTTTGCACTTCACTTTTTCTTATCAGGCGGTACTGGATCAGGTTTTACATCATTGTTAATGGAACGTTTAAGTTTAGATTACGGTAAAAAGTCTAAACTTGAATTTGCTGTGTACCCAGCCCCTCAAGTAGACTGATCGATTATTATCTATATTGTCATATTGAAAAAACACATTGTTTTTTTTTCTAAATTATAATTCATAGGTTTCAACAGCAGTTGTTGAACCATATAATTCTATTTTAACAACGCACTGCACATTAGAACATACTGACTGTGCATTCATGGTTGACAATGGTAAAATGAGCTTGAAATTGTTTTTCTCTTTCATATTAATAATGAAACTATTTATTTTCAAATTTTCTAGAGGCTATTTATGATATTTGTCGTCGTAATTTAAATGTTGAGCGTCCATCGTATCACAATTTAAATCGATTAATTGCACAAATAGTTTCATCAATAACAGCTTCACTTCGTTTTGATGGTGCATTAAATGTCGATTTGACAGAATTTCAAACAAATCTTGTACCCTATCCACGTATTCATTTTCCTCTTGTTACTTATGCACCTATTTGTAATGGTTAGTCATTCACATTAAATAGAAACATGCCAACAACAAAATGATCAAACAATATTGTTTTTTTTTGTCTTTCTATTCTAGCTGAGAAAGCAATACACGAACCATTCAGTGTTCAAGATATAACAAGTGCTTGTTTTGAACCATGTAATCAAATGGTTAAATGTGATCCACGCAATGGAAAATATATGGCTTGTTGCTTACTTTATCGTGGCGATGTTGTACCAAAAGATGTGAATAGTGCTATATCAGCAATTAAAACAAAACGATCAATACAATTCGTTGATTGGTGTCCAACAGGCTTCAAAGTTGGCATCAATTATCAACCACCAATAGCTGTACCAGGTTTGTAATTCTTTTTCTTTTTTCGAATCCTCATATAATTCAAATTATGATGAAAGCAACAGTTCGATGTCGGTTCTATGAGATTATTATTTTTTTTGATAACAACAAGAGATTGTAGAAGAAGATTTCAATATTGAATTTGTTTCTAGGTGGTGATGTAGCTAAAGTTCCTCGAGCTGTTTGTATGATTTCGAATACAACGGCTATTGCTGAAGCATGGGCACGTCTTGATCATAAATTTGATTTGATGTATGCAAAACGCGCATTTGTTCATTGGTATGTTGGTGAAGGTATGGAAGAAGGTGAATTCAGTGAAGCTCGAGAAGACTTAGCTTCACTTGAAAAAGATTACGAAGAAGTCGGCGCTGAATCAAGTCATGGAGAGACTGACAAAGGTTGTGACGAATATTAATTCTACATTACTTCACAAACCTATAAACTAAATAACTTTCTTTATTGTCGTGTGTTTCGTTTTCTAATGCATCGAAAAGATAAAACAAAAAGAAAATGTTTGCTTTGCTGTTTGTTTTTTCTCGGTGGCAATGATAATCACACAACAAACATACACACACACAGATATATAAAGAAAAAGAAAAAGAAGAAGAAGAACAAAAAAAGAAAGGAGCAGAAAACATATCCATCCAGAACCCAACGAAATGCACACACAACAACCGTGTAGATATAAGCACACACACGCAGCACACACAAAACCGCTTTTTCTTTTACTTGTGAATAAATTAAGGGAGGGTTTAATAAACGAGAGAGAAAAAAAAACAAAATAAAATGAATGAACTATACGCAAACACGCAGCAGATAATAAAAGCTGATACATACACACAATCGCTTAATAAATAAATAGAGAAACAGACGGCGGCATAAAAAAAAAGAAGGAAACGAAAGAACACAGCATCAACTCACAAAAAAAGATTGAAAGAAAAAGTCGATAGATAATTCGAAAGCATGAACATATAGGAAATTCCATCTTCTTTAATCTTTCACTTCTGTTTTGTTTTACTAAACACACATCGAACAGGTCTCTTTGAGAAATACACACACACACACACGACACGAAAGTAAATAGGTTCGATTTCTCTCTTAATTTTTTTTGCTTTTCGTAGGGAAACAAACAAACAATCATAATGAAAAAGAAAAGAAACGAGAAGTAAACAGTTAAAACATATACTCACATAAACAGATCTTTTTGCAAACAAGATATAACACGATGTTCTTACTGTTCTTTCATCGAATTGAATCGCTTGTATTTGTTTTTTTCTTCTTTGTCATACTACGAATTACGGCGGGGTTTCTTCAATTCGACCTTCAGTCGTTTTGGACCAACACTAAATCCATCCATGCTTAATATGGCTAGAGAGAAAGAGAACATTTTCAAGGACAATAACAATACAAGAACATTATTCTAAATAGCTAATTTTCTTCTTATGAATTGTAGTGTGTCGAGGGATCTCACTGTACATGAAATTACGGCGTAGAATCTTAATGTTTAGATTAAGAGATTTACATGTATGGAAAAAAAAATGAAAGTTTATGAAATTCGTTCTTAAAATGATATTGCTTTCTAAGTTCTTTTTCATAATCGCAGTTATCATTTCAGTTTCGAACAATGAAATCAATCGAGTTCAAACTGTACTTCTATTCTAGAATTTTTCTTTTCTTTTTAATCTCTTCAATATGGGTTGTCACTGAAGTTTACATTAATACTTCTAATACCGTAAGATCAGTTAAGACACGTGTTGAGATTAAAAGATGGCTGACAAAATTACAATTTTTTATTCTTCAAGATTTATTCAACTGTTATTGCAGACACGATGTACTTTTATCTACTCGTCTCAACAAAACAGGAAGTTTTAGGTGACAATAAAAACTAAAATCTATAATGAGACTTAATTCTTTAAAGAGATGAACAACAGAAGAAAAAGAAAAACTTCACATGACAAGACATAAGGATTCTTCTTTGTCTAGTGATAATTACTAACATATTTTTTTTTCCCATTTTCGAGTGAAACATCGAATTTCAATTGAATAAATTACACTTATAGAGATCCAATGGCATACAAAAAATTAATAGTTGTTCGTAAACATCATGAATATGTAGATTTTACAATATTCTATACATGTATTTAAAAAAAAAGTCTAAAATTCTTAAGATCTCATGGAGATCTTTAGGATACCTATTGTCACGATATTTTAAATACATGAAAGAAAGAATTCTTTCTGCATTAAAATAATTCTAAGAAATCATTTATTTTATCAATAAAATAAATATTTGAGAAAAAAAATCTTAGTGCTACTTCATTGAATAAACTTCTTCAACGTTTTCTTGTTTTTCAAGGAAAAAATTGAATCAAACACTGTCTTCGATCTATTGATTTAGTAGAATACATTCTTCGAATTGTATATGCATATAAATATAAATAAGTAATTACCTTGTTGTGCCGATGAAGGATTATCATATGAAACAAAACCGAAACATTTCGATTGATTTGTCTTTTTATCAACAAATACCTAATCGAAGAAAAGAAGACAAACATCATAGATTTGGAGAAACCAAAAAAAACAAAACGTAGAAAGACACGGCAATCAATATTAACCTTCGCCGACAAAACTGTACCGAATTGTGAAAATAAATTCATTAATGTTTGATCAGTTGTTTCTTGCGGCAAATGACATATGAATAAGTTTGAATTTTCCGGTCCTATTTGTTGTTTACCACTTTTTGTTGTACGATAAGCTTGATTTGGTGAAAAACGCATGGTTGATAAATAGGATGAATTATTTGTGAACGGCAAATATCCATCATTATGATCATAGCGATCATTGAATAGATTTGACGTTGCTGCTGCTTGCGATGGGGGTCCATTTTGTTGATACTGTGATGGTGAATTCATATAGAGATGATTTGTAAACGGCGATGATGGTTGATAGTAGAAAGGTGATAAAATTTGCTGTTGCTGCTGCTGTTGTTGTTGTTGCTGCTGTTGATCATTTGTTTGCGATAAAAATGAATTTTGATAGGACGATGATGATGACGATGATGTCGGTGGCAGTGGTGGTGGTTGCAGTTGCAGATCATTAAAACGATTAACCATTTGATCTAAACTTAATTTTTGACTGTCCAATATTTGACGATTACCAAGCAGATGATGATTAGTGTTGTTATTGTTATTCATATTAATACTGCGTCGATCAAGTTCATTTGAAAATAGACTCGACGATGGTGACGGGTCATATAATGGATCGTTAAAACAAGATGATATCAGAGGTAATTGTTGAGAACAGTACGGTGATGATGAATCATTTGGAAATTGAAAACGTCCTGTTTGACTTATATGATGATTACTACCATTTAAAAGATTAGCTGGTGATGATGGTAACGGACTAAAATCATGGTTATGAGGATGATTTAGTTGTCTTGGATAGGGTAATTCATCGCTGCCAATATCACTACCAAACGGTTCCGATGGCCATGGACGATGAGATGGTGAAAGCAATGATTCATTCCAATACTGATCGGATCCCGATGGATTTAATGTTGACCAAATAGGAGTTCGATTAGGAAATAGACTAAAATTATCTATTGGATCATTGACCGTATTCGAATTCGTATTATTGCTGCCGCCGTTTGTCATCGTCATAGCGGACATGATGTTCCGACTGTTGTTTCGAGGAATTTGGCCAATTTTACACCTTTACTCAGTTAAAATCTAGAAGTAGAAAAAAAGAAGTTAACAACATACACATCTATTTTTCGTTCGTCTATTGGTTTTTCATGTGGATTGGTGGTTGTTTGAAAGATTTGAATTGAAAAACAAAACACATGACTATTATATAAAATACAGATTTCGATCCCTAAAACCAAAAAATGAACTAAATTAAAAGCGGAAGAAGGGATCAGCAAAAATAAATCTTCACTATTTATACACTCAGCTGTTCCCCTGGATAACCCATGTTATACAATGTCCTTCATTCCTTCTCTCTTTTCCCCCTCCCGCTCTCTCTCTCTCTCGTTCATTATTTTCTAAAACACACTAGTTCGCTAAGATAGACGAGATGAGATTGCACTCGTTCGTTGTATTTCGTTCATTTTGCTGTTCGTCTATAATATATAAAATGATAACCATAACGAATAAACCAGACGAGATAGAATACAGAGGGAAATACACATATACATACAAAGAGAAAGAGACCTTGGTTTGGTCGATGTATTCGAATTTCTTTTTCGCTCCCTCTCTCTCCCTCATTCCCTCTTTCTTCCTTTTATTCACCCTCGTTTTCATTTGTGTATGTCAGTATGGGTAAGATACAACACAATAATAATAAAAAAAGAATCAAACATGCACACAACTTGGAAACCGTGCTTGAGCGTGATAGTGCGCACATCGAAACAAACAAACATACACATTGTATGTGTTTATTTCTTGTTAGACAACGAACAAAATTTTTTTGAAAAATGACAGCAAAAGAAATTAATACATATTTAGTTCACTTTCTACTAACTAAGCATAAATTAAATTGCTTTTGTGACAAAAATCTTCAATAGTCTTTCGTGATTTGTCGCTTATATGACTCAAATGTGTTCATTGGTTATCCAGAATTTACCCATTTAATAGAGGATGAAAAGAGAGAAGGGCATGGAGATGGAGAAACAAGATGTTGGTATTGGATTTATGCCAAACACACAGGTTTCATCATTCATTTTCAAGGTATAGCTATCTCGAAAATGAATGAATAGAGTATCTGTATATGTATCTTTGCTTGATGCGGACTTCGATACAATCAACATATGGAAATCAGTGAAGCCAATTTCTATATAAATGAATACATTGATGACAAAAGTAAAACATGATATTTATCTTCTAGTCTTATTCTAAATGATTTTTTCTTAGGATACTTCGATTAAGATTATCGATGAATACATATCAAATACATGTTCGCTAAAGAATATCTTCTTTAAACAGATTTACGCTGCTGACAGGGTAAATAAAGTTTTAACTATGATTTGTATATCAGTAACTCTTGAATCTTAATACCGACAATTATAAGTGAATTTAAATATCGTACAAAATTACAACTTAAAATTATAAATATATGATGATTTACAATATTCGAAATGTATCTGTAAAATTTCATTGTTCGTCTCTATCGTTTTATCGTTCCGTTAAATTTGATACATGTGAATTGACAAACATATTTTAGTTGTACAATCATATGTTTTAGAGCTCTACTAAATATTTGCAAATGTTAACAATTATAAACATTTTTATCTACATCGTTCATTGATCATGTAGCTTCTTTTGATGATACATAAGAATGAACTGTTCTTGTTAAGACCATAGGAGATTACACACGAAATAAAAAATTGAAATGTTAAATAAACTAGTGATATGTCGAGCAAGAAAATATGATCATATGATTGATACTGACAATTTCGTATTAAGAAACAAATGTGAGTCAAGTGGATGAGATCATGTCGAGGCATGTAAGAGTAGTGATAACGACGATGCTTGACATGCTAGTAAAAAGGCGTTCTCTCCATATTTTCAGGCAAAATTAAAAATAGCATCGTATATTTGTTGTGTACTATTTCATCATTCTTCAAACCAATAGCATAGAAAGATAAATTTCAACAACAGCTGTCAGTTATGATATGTAACGCTGGTATTAGAGAACATTGTCAACGTTCTAGATATTTCTTTTCGCCATGAATGTGGGTGTGTGCTTCAAGTACGTGTGGGTGTGAATGTGATAGTAAATGAAGAGCATAGAGAGACACACGCATCACACAAAGAGACGAGCAAAACAAAAATGCACATTGAAAACGATATCATTTAATGTCATCATTACATATCATAACACAAAGGTTTTATTAAAATTTTTGTATTATGATATTAGTAGTTGAAGAGGGACCACATATCACAGATTTGCCGGATATCATGTTTACTAAATACAGCGAAGGTTTTCTTACATTGTCTATTCCATATGTTCAATTCGGAACCTTCTAGTTGAAGTCTCTTTAAAAAAAATTTCAAAAAGAAAATATGAAATTTATCCCAGAAGGCGAAATCTTTTTGGAATTGGTACCAAGAAAAAATCGACAACATTGACATGTACATAAATGTCATTGAAATCAAATGAAGACTGGTGAAGAATTTCTTTGCAAATAATTTCGATCAATTCAATTGAAGAATAATAAACTCTATTAACCAAAAGGTTTCATAATTAGTTGTATTGAATGGATAGTTTCCTAGAGAACAAGTAAGATATTTATGCCGTGCAAATAGCACTCACACAATTCGTCGTCATACTCTAATTTAAGAAGAGACGATTTTGCAGTTGTCTATTTATATTTTCATACATTCTATGTTCTTGTTTTAGTTATAAATCAACATGAAAACGATCAAGATGCTCTTTTCATAGTTTGTTTTTTTATCAAACACGTATGATTTTTTATATCTAATCTTTTCAAAGGAAATATTTTGTTTTTATAGATATGTTAAAGTTTACACACAAAATATCTCGAAGCTTTAGAAACTATACGAATCGAATATATTGGATTCCGTATGTAAATGTATTGGAAATGATAATAGAGACATTCTAGCAAATCATTGCTGGCATTGAACCATAGTTAAGAAGACAAAAAAGAAAAACAAGAATGATTGATGAGTATGTTATCTTCTTTTTATTTGCTGCTTGAAAACCATCTATATGAATAAATGAGTTATTTATGTCTTGAAAATATACATTAATTAATTCTGAAGATTTAGTATGTTTAATTGAGTACCAATTTTCATGTGTCAAAGATATTTTGTCGTCAAATTCAATTATTAATTAATCAATCATATGTCACAAGAGTAAATATTTGCTATTTTGTTTTACAGATGTTTCTTCAAAATGAAGTTTCAAGTATAACGAAACGTCATGAAACGGAGATTATATAATGAAGAAATGCTTAATCTCATGTATTCTATTGCATCATCCTACTTAGTTACTGTTTGCTTTGGAAATACGTCCTTATTTTTTATGCTATTGGAGATTAGACGACTTCCATGCATATCCGCATCGAAGATATTGGTTTTATGCCTATCATTCTTCTAGTTATTGAGAGATTCTATGAATTGACAACATAGAAATGTTTACCATATCTAAGATATATTGTCAATTTCCGATCAATCATTACATCCATGCCTTGATATGCTCGATTGTTGTATTGAAATAAATTAACATGTTCAGGTTTACTGGCGAATAACTATGACTGGTTCATTCAAATACTTATCATATACTAATGACTTCCGAGACAGCGTATGGTGTAGAGTTTTTTTCTTTTTTAATAAAATCATCAGCTCAATTTACTAATAGGCAATCGAGTCGACGTCTTTATGATTTTTTAACTGACACCAAATTAATTTTACGATCGAGGATTTAAAAATCTTTGAATAAAAATGAGTATTAATCTCATGATAGTTGTTAGAAATTTGTAGTATCAAAACAATGAGTTACATACAATTATATGTATAGTTCAAAGACTATGATGTTTATTGAATATAGATTAATCAATAGAATTTTGTTTTTCTATCTATCTCTTAATTTTGAACTGCATTTTTATAATGTTTATGATGATACATTGAATCGAAATGTTTGCTCACAAACGTTCTCATGAGATAGAATGGATATTTTCGTTTCGCAAAAAAAGACAACGTTTACAATTATTTATCTCAAATCTGTTTAGTTGTGACGAACGAAGAATTTTCATGAGATCATAGATTAATATTGATCATACAGTTTCTTTACTTTTAAGACGAGTGCAATTGATTGTCTTTACATCATTTCGTTGTAGGATAACTACACGATCGAGAGTAAAACCTTTGAAAAATATATTTATTGAATAACTATTCATATAACAACTTTTGAAAGCATCTCTCTAAAATGTGTCATTTCAATGTTCTTTTTGTTTTTGATAAACTCAATAATCGATTTGTTCTAAGTTGATATTCTAGAATTAGATCTACTTCAGAAACTTTGAATCTTGAATGAAACATATTTTCATACTTATATCAATAGTCAGTCTACATTTGTGTATGGTATTGTTCCGAAAAGAGAAATTAAAGACATTGGAAATCTATGTTGATAGTTCCTTGTATCTAGATAATGACTAAATTTCTGCCCTGTCTTATGTTATATGAACGAAGACGTCCTTCACTTACAATCAAAGTTATTCTATAGAAGCAACATGTACATCGAAACAGTGATTTCTAAGATGATGGTACATGATTTTTCTAGAAGTCTTCTATATGTTCTGTTATTTTTTATTTCTTTGTTCTTGTTTAAAATCGACTCTTTTCTTGAAGATAATTTGATTGGATATTTCTGCAAACTATATTCTAGCCGTTGACAAAGAATGTCATCGACGTCCTTGGTACATTCGAATCTCATCTTTCGACTTCATTCTTTTCGTTATAGTTGAAATCGTATTCAGTGTACGGAAATCCTTTGCAAATGTTGTATATTCCCTTTCAATTAACACACTATATTGCATCTCTAAACTTGAGTAGGTTATAAAAAAGATTTCGATGATTTGACTTATCATGCTTTTATTCATGAATCAGAAATCTTTTTTAAGGAAAGATCTTACTCTTTCAGATCACGTCGCATATTGATCTTTTGAATTGTGTACAACTTGAATGTTACACTTTTTCAAGTATTGGCTATGAAGAATCATAGATAATGAAACATTTATTGCGATAGAAAATCTAAGAGTAACTTGCTTCGTAAGAGAAGGATTGGAAACTGCCCGGTTTTTATTTCTCACTTAAATGGAAATCTGTAACGGGCATATCTATTTTATCATTCGAACTGCAAATAAACAAGACTTGAAACTATTTTCTAGTGATAATTAAACAATGCATTTGCTTACAGATGTTGACATATAGAAATTCTTTGTACAATACTTCTAGTCGATACTGTTTGAAATAAGTAATTCTTTCATGTTATCTATTTAGTATAACAGAAAATACGAATACAAGTTTTTCTGTAAATATATGTGTAATAAATTTTTATAACGTTTGAATTGACTCATAAACAGTCTACATTGTTGACATGTTTTTTCTTCTTTTTCTCGTTTCTTAATTTTTATGATGCAATACATTTATGCAAGGCATTACAGAAGGGAAATCATTTTACCATTAGATCTTAAGATAAAAATACCGACCAGAAGGGAATGAATCACATCTTGAAATACTGATGCAATGACAAAATGAGGATAGTAGAAATAAACGTTGTTTTTCGTTTTAGATTTTCATTTTTCTTTAACACACACAAGAATGGCTCAAGCCTTATTGCCAATTGATGAAAAGCATAAGTTGATAACACGGAATCTTCAAGAAGTTATCGGAGATGATCGTCTAAAAAAATTATTAGAAGAACGTGATCTTCACCTTTACTGGGGAACAGCGACAACCGGTCGAATCCATATTGGTTATTTTGTACCAATGACTAAAATAGCGGATTTTCTTCATGCTGGTTGTGAGGTAAGGTTTTTGTTTTTCAAAATGATTTTTCATCCAATTTTTCTTTTTCGTTCAGGTAAAGATACTCTTTGCAGACCTCCATGCTTATTTAGACAATATGAAAGCACCATGGGAATTATTAAATCATCGTACTATTTATTATGAACATATAATTAAAGCGATGTTAAAATCTATTGGTGTTCCACTTGAGAAATTAAGATTTGTCCGAGGAACTGATTATCAACTTTCTCGTGAATATACACTTGATGTTTATCGATTATCATCTATTATTACAGAACATGATGCTAAAAAAGCCGGCGCAGAAGTTGTTAAACAAGTTTCTTCACCTGTTCTCAGCGGTTTACTTTATCCCGGTCTTCAAGTATGTATGCATCGAGATTGATACAAACTACGAGAAATAGATTTTCATTTTTTTTTATTATCTAGGCTCTTGATGAAGAATATTTAAAAGTCGATGCTCAATTTGGTGGTGTTGATCAAAGAAAAATTTTTACATTTGCTGAAGAAGTTTGTTACAGTGTTTTTCTTTGCTGTATTTATATGATTTCTTCATTTCATTTAGAATTTACCAAGACTAGGCTACGCTAAACGTATTCATTTAATGAATCCGATGGGTAAGATTTTAATATTTCATATCAAACAAAACATAATGTCTATAAGGTAGTTTCTGGCATTGACTTAATCGAAAGAATATTTTCAAAGCTAAGCGAAATAATTTCTAAAACATAATGGGTTGTTTGTTTTTCTTTTGATTAATCATTGAAGAGATATGTTCTATTTTCAGAAGAAATGAACGTCTTGGTATTGATGAAAAACTGATATTAAATTTTTCACTTCAAACTTCCTGTAGAAATATATTCTTCTAGAGACAGTAATTTATCATGAAAATTTCAAGTCTTTAGATTTATTTCTATCGATGGAAAAGATACGTTTTTAATATAATGATGATGTCGAATGTAAAACATAACGATGTACAACTTCCATTTTGAATTTACACAACTCAAAAATATGTACTATAGTCTAATATCTGAGTAGAAAAGAACAAATCAGAGAAGAATATTCCATTTATGTGGATCGACTATTTGATTTAAATCAAAAAATTAGATTGAGATTATCAAATAATATGTATTTGAATTGATGTACTTTCAAAGTATAGATTGAGTTCTTTGGATCTTGTAATTGAAAGAGAGAGAGATCTGTTCTGGAAATTTGAACTTGCTGACTTCTATTTAGTTCCTGGCTTAACTGGTGATAAAATGAGTTCAAGTGTCGAAGACAGTAAAATCGATTTACTTGATACTCCTGAACAAGTAAAGAAGAAACTTAAGAAAGCTTTTTGTGAACCGGGAAATATTGAAAATAATGGTGTACTGGCATTTTGTAAAAGTGTCATATTTCCATTACTCAAGGATGAAAGTAAGTTAACTTTGAAATTTAATAATTAATTAATCATGTATTCGTGTAAAGATCTAGTGCTGCCACGAGCAGCTGATTATGGTGGACCAATGTCGTTTAGTAATTATGCTCAATTAGAAGACAGTTTTGCTAAACAAGTAATAAAAACAAAATTTTGAAAATAATCTATTATTATTCATCTTTATAGGAAGTACATCCAGGCGACCTTAAGAATGGTGTTGCATTTTATCTTAATCGTTTACTTGATCCCATTCGAAAAGAATTTGAATCTGAAGACATGCAAAAACTCCTATTAAACGCTTATCCTCCACCACCACCAATACCACAGAAACAAAGTAAGAAGCCCTAGTTTCATTGTTGTTGTTAGATTTGCATATTGATTTAGCCTCTTTCTATAATAGAACTTAACATTGAAGAAGAATAATGCTCTATCTATTCGAGATGATATGTTTTCCTAGTTGAATGATAAATATCCATAATTGAGAATTATTATAATCTTAAGAGCAATATATTAAAAAGAACATAAAAACAAAGAAATCTTATTTCTGCTAGAGTAAACAATCAATTTGAAACTATGTATTGACATCAATCTAGTCTATTGGAAATGTTCACCGTGAACAAAATTATAAAACAAGAAAAAAAATCACTTCATAAAATAACAAAAAGAAATGGTACATTTCAATCAGAATACTTTTCTATACATTTACGGATAGTATTCATCAATGGGTTATATCAATGATGAATAATACATCAACGAAAAGATTTTCATTTCAATCAAATGATAGATCATAAAGACGTTTTCACTAAGTTTCAATGAATAATTAGTAATCAAATTTGAAGTATTATTTTGAGATTTTACTCCATAGGATAACTCTTGTGAATAAAGAAAGATAGTTCATTGAATTTACACCATAACATATATTTTTCTCTTTCAAGAAAAACCATCTGGAAAAAAAGGACAACGATCACAACCATCATCAACGACAACAACAACAACGACTGAATTAGAATTAGCACAAGATGTTGATGAAAATCTTGTCATTGAAAAGGAATCAAGTTCAATAGCAAAACCTAGCGAAGAAGGATTGCACTTAAAAATAAATCAAAACGGCGAAGTTTAGTATGCTTAATGCAAACTTTTATTTTGTTTTCAATATTTTTCATTGCCTATCAAAACTTGTTGTTTGTGTTTTCTTGTTATATCATATAAAACGTCAACGTTAACGATTTTAATAAAGGATAATAACAATTATGATTTGAACCATTGGAGAACATGTTACTAAAAAGCAAACAGTTGTAACATTGTGATGACATTCTTATCTACAATGCACAAAGTAAAAAAAATGAGGCAGTGAAGCAATAGAGAATTATTTAGTCATTAGTCTTATCTTTCGTCAAAATGTTAATCTTGACCATCGGAACAGGGTACAAACAAAAAAGAAACGAAAGAGAATAAAGTGTACTCTCATCGAATGATATGAATAATCTATTCAACAAATTCCTTTCGTGTACTAAAGAGTAAAGAATCATTTGAAAAAGGTAATGTAAAAGTTTACATGATATGAACAACGATTATTAGCATTTCGATTTGAACGATTAGTCGTTTTTTCCTAAATTATCAACAAAAATATAAAATTCTATTTATCGCACTACAGTTAATCATTGACTATTCGTCTAGACAACTAAGTAAAGACAATGATGTTTTTGAATTACTAGAGTTTAATGAAGAACACATTAAACTTATCTAGATTACGACGAACCAATACATTAAACAATCAGTAGAATAACTATCATAAAAATAGACGTTTTTTTTCGACCTAGTTCCAATAGTAGATTCTATTTGTCACATTATAAATATGAAACAAAATATTTCTTACCTAATATAGAATTCTGATTTGAAGCGTATATTAATTCTTAGAATATTTTAATTACTATTTCATGACGTCAAATATCAAGTGACTTCATTGTGGCACTGATGATCAAGTGATCCTAAATGAATAATTATCATAAAACCATAAGAAAGACAACGTCGTCGATTAGATTTTTAATCTTAGAAACAAAAGAATCTATCTTTTTTTAAGGTCAATAGCATATCGAAGAAAAAATGTTTTCTTTGTCACGTGACAACGTGCTCGTTTTTATTTCGTTCGTTCGTGACAACTTATTATAGTATTGTGATAATGAATATCTAACACATAAGAGAAAAACAGAACGAAAAATAAAAGCTAACTCATCTGTCGTTACATATTAGTGCATTCACGTCTGTCTATTGTAATTTTTCATTCGAGTTTTGTATCTGAAAACAATGCGTGACGAACGATTACTGGCTAGTTTTCGAACTGAAAGGTATAATGAAATTTTTTTTCAGAAAACGACCCAACGCATTATGATTGATTTATATAGAAGTGTTGGACGAATGGAAAAACAGCAAATCAATCAACTAGAACCATACGTGGAAAAACGAATCGGCTTCATGTGGCTACCACACAGTGACACTGAATATCCTTCATTTGAATTATCTTATGAAGATCGAAAATTATCTCAAAATAAACGTGAACTAATGGAAATATCTGATTATTTAATATGGTCAATCGCAAATTTCATTCTCTTATTTGTCTTAGGTATTATTTGTGTTATTTTATCCGTACGTGTACGTGAACATAAACGAGGCAATAAAGATTATGTTAAAACATTGAAAATTTCACAAGCAACATTAGTAATGAATATTTTAACTACACTTATTGGTATTAGCTTTCATGTTACAATGTTAGCTGTATTAATTAATAGATCGTCTTCGAATTTTTAGACAATCTATATGTTTACTACTGTTTATATTCATGTCATCAATTTCAGATTGTTGAATAAAACAAACTTTGGTCGATTATGTACTAAGTAGTTTGATTATAATAGTCTAATCGAATATTGGCGAATGATGTTAATTGTTTTGAATTATGATTTCAATATTGAAAATGACTTTGAAACAAATTTTCTTCTACATTAAAATTAATCTTCGCGTCTCACCCACCTGTAACTTTATCAGATGCTTTGATGAACTGGCAATTGTTTCACTGCTAAGAAGCTCACATCAAACGCTGATCATGAGCACGATTTAAAATTAGACAGACTTTCAACAACGTGAGAAAATCAAATTATTCATATTATCGAATTTCATGAATATATCGGATCACTATTTTCTTTTCGTCTTCTCAAGACCAGAACGTCAACACCGATCGCTGAATTTTCTTCGCGGTTGTATACTTAGAGAGAAGAAAAAATTCTAGAAATTTCGATAACTGATTCAAAAAGTAAGCTGTTCAGATAGGCGTGTGGTAATCTATAATCGGTGACCTATAGCATGAGCAATATTTGCGCATTGCATATTTCAAAATGACTACCGGCTTATCTAGACATTTAAATTTTTGAATCATATATTAAAAGATGTCGAATTGTCTCTGCTTCCTACTAACACGACCGTTAGGATAATCTAGCGATGGACGGCAACACTCTGCTCTTAAAAAGACAAAAACCCAAGTATCACATTTTTAGAAAATCAACACAATATATCATCAATAATTGGAATTCTTACGTTATTGAGAGTCAATCTAATTTCATGCTCTGCTGCTGATCAATGTAGGGTGCATGCATCTATGCAATGAAACAATTACCAATTTATAAGTGCATTTGACAAAGTTATAAAAAGGGGGGGGGGAATATTTTCTCCAGCATTTTCTGCATTTTCTTAATAATCGGATTTCTCGAGCTAGTAGAAGTCTGCCAAATTTTAAATGGTGCTCATGATCAGGGTTTAATGTGAGCTTCTTAGCAGTGAAACAATTCCCAGTTCATCAAAGTTTCTGATAAAGTTATAGGTGGGTGGAGACTTTTGTCCGCTACTGTATATAAATGTATTTTTTGTCTAAATTTTGTAACAAATAAGAGAACATTCAATTCTATTGAGATTGCAGAAAAGAAATTTATCTACATAGTTCAAGTATTATTAGACTCGTTCCACTGGTAAACTTTCATTTTTATTTCGAAAAAGAACTTCGATATAAAAGATTACTAATACCCAAATATGTTAACTTTACTGTTTTGACGTTCGGTTCAATATAAAAATCAATGTATCAACTAGTCATCCATGATGGCTTTTCTCCTTTTGTTTGTCAACTATAATAGGTTAGAAGATTAATATCTAAAAAAAGTAGGGACACATCAATTTTTTTCTCATTCGTATTGATGCTTTTTTACAATCATCAAAGGAGCTATGGGGATAAAACAAAAGTATGCACAGGTAAGCAACTATCTCATTTGTTTTTTAAATGATAAACAAGATTCAGACTCTTTTTCTTCAATGATGCTAGATTACATATTAAAATCATTGTGAAATAATAGTGTTTCATTCAAAAACATAAGAAGCAGTGAAAATATTTTTTAATTATAATTCACACTCATATATAGTAATTATTATTTCTAATGACCGTATCTTAAAGTACTGAGAAAACAAGTGATAGCTACCGTGATGGAATAGATTTTAGTAGTCATTTATTTCTGTTTCAACCGTTAAATGTGCTGTCTTACTAGTTGAAATACCATTTTGGCTACGTCTTCAGCATGAAGTAATTGTATTTTTTTAACCTTAAAAACTTCGAAAGTCATGCTAAATTTCTTTGATGGACTTTGACAAATATTATAATAATCGATAGGACAATCATGTTGCATTTTCTACTTATTGTCAACATGATTTATCAATAAATATCATACAAATAAGGATCCTTTGTCACGCATCACTGAGCATGATGGGTTATCAATATTTACCGATCGTAGAGAGAAAAAAAATGAAACCAAAAGTATACCACAAAAAGAATCACATGGTTTACACTACCCTCGAAAAGAAATTACTACCATGAAAAAATTTGATTATTATTACCCAATTGGATTACATCGAGGTTTATTACGAAACGATTGCTAATGTTGATTGTAAATTTCGAACATTTTTCTAACCTCATGCAAGTTGTTCGCAATAAAGACAGAAAACATTCTTGAGTTCCAACATATTTTTATTATTCACAATCAATAATCAAAAATATATATAAAAATCAACTATTTTAAACACAAAATATCGGGATACACTTTCATCTCTTGACTATTTGTTTCTTTCTGTCTATGTTTATTTTCGATCACAATTAGTGGGTTTGATTCATCATTGAAAATTTCATAATAATAAAACTTTTCTTCTGAATCATGATTTATGATTCACGTATGATTGAAAACTAATTCGATAGCTCGTTTCATTATACTAAAAGAAAAGTTGAATCGATAGTAGAATGATTCGATGTTCATGTGTTTTGAAATATGGTGTCATTGTTGTCGAGGCGTTACTACGTTTAATCCAATTCTATGCAGATAGATTTAATCAATGTAAAAACTTAAAGAAATATAAATCTTTAATGTATGGAAGAATTTCTACTTATTCTACAATAGTTTCAAACAGTTTTCATTTGAGTAATAATGAAATGAATGGAAATTGTAATAGAAAATAAATTGCGTTTCGACAAGAAAAAAAAACCGCATTGTTTTGCCACACATGGTCTTTACCTATCGATGATGTCGTTGAATTCCTCTGACTTTTTATTTCTTAATGAAGAAAATTCTTGAAAACTAATGTTGTTATCGATTCAGGTGATAACACAATATAGGTGGAGGATTATAATTTAGTTTAAGTTTCGATACCAATGCATATTCACTCCTTAATACGAGATCAGTATGAATATAAAAAGAGAATACAATACATAGTTTACCTAGAGGACATTATCTATTATTTATAAATATGATTGTATTTCAGTGTCTTATGGCTTAATTTTAATAATTCTAATTGCAAACAAGGTGTTAGAAAAGACCAAAACTTGTATTTTCTATCTTAAAATGTTTAATGTAGTTACTAGCATTGCAAAAAATTAGTTTCATATAGAAAAAGCAAGCTTGTTTTCTTTTTAGTTACATCTCGTATCATTTAACGTAGATTATATTTGATGAATAAATCTATTTTCATAATTTGACGTTCATTGAACAAAGAAAAAACAAGTTGGAATGAAAAGAAATTCTTTCACAATTCGTTCATTTCCCTTTCATTCAAGTGGTTTATCAAAAGAATATACAACGTTCGTCCAAACAATTCAAAAGTGTTCTACATTTCAACTTCGATTCCGATGGAAAGAAAAATATTTCTAGGTAATACTAATAAGCGAGACGAACATGTGCATTTTTTTTTCGATTTTGTTTGATCATTCGGTTTCGTCGTTCTTGTTACGCATGATATCACAAGTAAAAATATGAGCGCAGTATAAATACAGCAGTTTCATCAAACTAAGTCAAAAATATATAATTACAAACGAGTCTATGCAAGGCAATAGTAATCATACTCTACTATTGGCTGATCCACAAAAGAAGACGTTTTCATCATGTGCCTCAAATATAAAAGACTATGGCCATGAATCTGCGTCTAATTACAATCCATCGTAAGTCATACATTTTTGATTGATATAAAATTTGAATCATCATAACCAAAGAATATACTGTCATTATTTTAGAGCCTCGATGCAAGATAAACATCAAAATTGTAGTACATACGAAATGGGTAAGATTACGCAAGCGTATTATTGGTCTTTGAAGACATTATTACAATAGAATCTAGAAAGTTTTCTTCTTGTATATCTTTCTTGGTTTTTTTTACTTTAGTTAGAAAAAGATATAATTAGTAATATCTAGAACGATTTATGATTATTTTTTATCCAGGACACTGATGCCGATATCAAAAACGTTCGACGTGACTCTCTTATACTTTAGTAGTGTATACAGCTGCTATCGATTGGTTTTATTAAAATTTTTACTCTTGATGAACAAGTTCCGGGAACATAGTTAGTTTAGATATTGATGACAACTAATGTGTAAAAACCGAAGACCTCCTCCTTCCCGTTTCATCATTTGAAGTAAGAAAAAGTCATAGTATTTTCTCTACATTTTTGCTACTTTTATATCTAATGATATCGCCGCAAGTATTCAATCTTGCCCAATTATATTGGTAGGACATTCCCTGACCATGAAAAAGAAACCATCAATAATAGTAGATAGCGTGCCTCTTCTAAAATATCATTGATTCCCATCTATCATGAAGATTTTCCAAAAACTAAAACTAGTGACTACGTTGAAATTTTAAAATTTAGTTGTTCAATGAACTTTTGTAGAATGCTAGATCCAAACTTCTTCCTAATTCGTTTTCGTGTTAACAGACATCAGTAATTTAGATGTTGGAAAATATTGACGAAAATCTGTGCTAAATATAGATTGTTTGAGAGTGGTCGACTATGCAGTTCTTATTGAAACAAGTTTCTATTTCTAATGACGACAACTATTCACAAGACGACTTTACATAACATATTTACGAACTCCTATCAGTAGATTTAAGTGTCATCTTTGTCGTATCTTCAGTGTGAATGTGCATAGATTTGGTTTTTATTGAACAATTCTATTATTCGAAGAAAAAATCGAAGATAATGACGGAAATATAATCGACCTAGGGCACTTTTAGGAATGCAACCAAGTCAAGGTCTTGAGATGTGGTGCAAATAGATCTGGATTTGGGTTTGGTCTTAAATTACGCTAATCTTATGCAAATTTAAGATAAAGTTCAAGGAGAGAGATAAGAATCTCAATTCTTATACATTCATATGAAATTGTTTAGATTTGGCATAGATTCGGGTTTGGGATTGAGACTCATGTTAGATTGAAAAAAAAACCCAAACATATCCGGAATCCCAAATGTAAGCAGAACAAAGCAATATCAACAATCTTGTGCTTCAAATCTAGAAGAAATCCACATCTGCGAACTAAATTCGGATCATACCCCAAATCCAAATCCAAGTCCAAACTTCAGAGATTTTCTGACTAATCCCAAATCCATTCGAGATTTGTTGCACACCTAGGTACTTTCGATAGCATTCAAAAACGTTGTTGGTGCCATCTCTACGGAAGTAGAACTTGAAACGTAAACTTATCTATATTTCTGTTCATCACTTGCTTATTGTATTATTCATCAAGTTTTCAATAGGTTTATGGAAGTTTAAAGAAATCAGCTCCTATGTTAGAATAGGACATTAGTAATATTCGGTTTTTGATAAGGTTGAGACACCCTGTCTAAGTCGATTGCCGAAAGGAGTAGAAGCATTGTTGATTAGATAGCATCACAGATTGTCTATGATCAAGATGTCTGTGAAAATGAAACGAAAGTGTATTCGACTCTTCTGACTTTGTATAGTTCAACAATTCTTTTCTAAAATGTTTCATAAAATGGGTCAATCATACAAAAAGTGCCACATAAGCACGTCTTGATTCATAATCGTCTAATATCATAAGTAATAATTTACAAGAATATTTTTTCTTTTAAGTCTTAAGTGTAAATTTCTGCACATGTTTAGTAAGATAGAATACATGAGGATATCTGATACCGTTTGAAAGGGGGAGAAGTCAGAAAATTTGCTCAAGAAATCTAAGAAAAGAAGTCATTTTGGGGGTAATGGCGATGAACTTTCTCGTTTTGGAATGATTGTTTGAAGAAATCGAATACGTTGCACTTACGTAAGTATCATGTTCACTATAGATCTTTTGGTTTATCGATGAAAGAATAAGAATATTTGTTAACAATTAGATAATTGTAGATTCTCATTAGCCTGTATAGATCTGCTAAAGAAGTAAATAAAATTTCTAAAATTTCAATATTTCTCCGATAATTACCAAACTTGTACTTTTTTCAATTCTCAGATATACTTGAAAAATTCGATATGATCGAAATCTAATACCGTAAATAGATTGATACTGCCCATTATTTTCTCTCTGTTAATCATTGGATCGTATCTCAGTTGTGTAACCAGGTATACTATTGCATTAAACTTTGATAAATTTATTATACATAGTCAATGTAGAACTAAAAATGAGAATGAACAATAATTATACTTTAGAACGGTTTTTGTAAACATGTATAACGCCAAATGTGTCTGTTAAAGCCGATTCGAAAAAAGCAAAATTTAAATAATAATATTGAGATGTTGCTCCATAGTCGGTTTTCTTCGTATGGATTTGTTTCATTTTAGTTCCTTTTCTATGAACGAGTTGTTAGTATCCAAAATGAACGCTCAGTGTCCTGTATTCCTTTTAGGTTGTCTTGTATAGCTAAACAACAGGTCGCTTATAAATTCTTTCATTATAGTTAAGCAACTTTGACAAGGAAGTGAAGATTAATAAGCACAAAACAATAGAAATATATTGCATCTTACCATGATATTCACTCGCTTTGAAAGAAAACTCTCCTTTCTGATTAACTCCAGATTAAGCATAATACATTTTTGATTTTTTGACTTTTTTATCTGATCATCCTGATTTCCGTTGAGGCACCAATCAGTGAGGTCATCACAATCACATGTCGGCTATACCAAATAAAAGCATATGCACTAATGCCTACTCGCGAAGTAACAATAGTAGGATGATGTTTTAGATTTTAAATGATAGCTTCACCTTCAAGATTTGTTCAATATTATTCAAGGTACATATGTCTTGTGTAGCTTGTGAAATCATGGGGTAGACAGCTTCATATAACCTTTCGAATAAAAACAGCGTATCAACGGATATTTCATACCGAATTTGAAATCCTATTTTTGTAGAAACTGGATTGATTCCTGTCAAAATTGATCTACACAACAAGAAGAATATGGAAGAACATTCGACAAATCATTATGATCTTCCAGGAGTGATACTTCGACGCGGTCAAACATTTTCATTTTCAATCGCATTCAACAAAGCTTTTCATGATGACAATTATAATTTGTCAATTATTTTTAAGTCTCAAACATGGGCACATCTTCCATACATAAAAATTCCATTGAATGGCTCATCAAATGGATGGTCAGCAAAACGTATTTCCATGGAGAATCAAAAACACAACTATGCTCACTTTCACATTGATTCTCCGTCTAACATAATTATTGGTAAATATTCTGTAAGTTTAATTTTGTATTTTAACAGCATAGTATTTAAAATTTTTCTGCTTACTAGCTTTCGCTAGAGATTCAATCGACCAAAACTGATTTAATGAATACAAGAGGCCTTGGAAATTTCAAATTCGATGACGATATTTATTTTCTATTCAATCCATGGCATGAAAATGATACATGTGCACTGTCGTCAACAGATCAGATTGCGGAATATGTGATGAACGAACACGGTCGTATATACCTTGGCTCATCAGATGTTCCTCTATCTTTTGCATGGTATTTCGGTCAATTTGATAGAGAGGTATTACTTACAGCCCTTGCTCTTCTAAACAAGAACCCTCTATCGACACAACATCGTATCGACACATCTGCCATTCTTCGTATCCTTGCATCGCAAATTTGCTCAAACTTGGGAACAAACAGTGGTATATTTTCATCACTATTGGATATTCGTTCACTTACATATCATGACACTGAGTATACAAGTAGTCCAGCTATTTTAAAAAAATATTTTCTCTCCAATTGCCAATCAGCAAGCTATGACCGTGGTAGTAATTGGAAACATGCCGCTGTGTTTTGTAGCATATGCAGATCGCTAGGCATTCCATGTCGTATTGTTACTGTTTATAATGCAATTTGTCAAAATGAAGAAAAAGAGAATATTGATGTGCATTGGGATACAAGACAACGACCAATCGTAGTAACGAACTCAAAAATGACTCGGTAAATAATATGCATTTTCGTCTGAATCTTCTTTGGAACTCATTCTTGTTGTAGTCCTTGGTATTTATGGAATGAATGCTGGATGCGGCGAGATGAATTACCTGGATTTAAAACAGGATGGCAAGTAATCGATCCTTCTTCGATTGCATATGAGACGAGTATGTGAACATGGTAAACTATTCTCCATGAGAACAATTTTTCGTATTTAGAAACTCGACATCTCGGCCCATGCTCGGTAGAAGCTTTGAAATCTGGTGCATTGAACTTACCATGGGATACTAATGTTATCCACGGAATATTGAACGGAAAAAAATCCTATTGGCTTGTGTATCCGAACGGAAATAGAAGATTGATTAGTAAGAATTGATTTTCAATCGAACATGAAACTTCATGAGAGTTGATTTTTCTAGCTTGAAAAGTATTTTGTTCTTTTGACTGAATCATAATTATTAGAAAACATGTGAGACTGTTGTAACGAATTTAAATTAATAAGGAAAATAGATGCAATGCATTTCTATTTTGAAATGACTGCATAATTGAGTTCTTTCTAATAATCTAATAGCAATATATTAAATGCTATTTCATCTGATTGATTTGTTGCCTAGACGTTGAAGAAAACGTGATCGATACCAAAGTTCTAACAAGATCATTGAAAAATGAATACCAATATGAAGACATTACAAGCAATTATAAATTAAACAGAAGTATGTAGAAGACAAAAATCTTGCTTTCTTTCTGTTTTCATCATATGATGGATTCTATTTTTATAGGTTCCGATCGAGCAACTGTGAATCATGACGTTAATATTGAAACAGATGCTCCTCACATTTTGAAAGTAAAGTCTCTTTATCAATTATGATTGACTAAAAACTGCAACATTTTAGTATGGTGATAACCTACATTTGGTACTCAAAGCGAAAAATTTATCAGATCAACGTCGAACATTAGCTGTTGCGGTATCATTAGTCAAAATGAATCCCGTAGATGAAATCAAATTTAGAGAAAGCACACAAAATCAGACATTATTTGATGATCGATCTGTTCCTGTTCATTCAAATCTCGACATAAATAGAATTAGTTCACAAATACCCATTCATTCATTTTCTCAACTTTTTCCACTAAGCGATAAAGATCGTGAGTCGAATAAATTGTTCATCATCGTACTGATGTTGATATTTAGAAAAGAATATTGTGATAAAAGTGGCAGAAGGTGATCAGATATGGACAGGATTTTTCGACAATTTACTGAAACTAAGCGTATGTGTACTCATTAGAGAGACGGGTCAACTTTATGAGGAAGAAAAGTTTATCTTAAATGCAGAGAACGACATAATGCAGTTGGTAAGAAGAAGAGAGTATTATATTGATCATATTCATTTCTTTTTACATCCAAGCTTCTCGAAAAGGATGTAGTTGAATGTCGAAATCCAGCAAAGATTCGCTTGAAAATAAGGAATCCATTTCCTTATCCACTGAACAATGCACATATTGCAATAGATGGGTTTGGTACATCTAAATCTATTTTGATTAAGTAAGAAAGCTGATGATTCTACTTTGTACAGGCATTTCGATTTTTGAAGGGAACAAGTCCAACCCGAAACCATAGCTATTATTGGTGTCGAATTCAACCCGTTACGAATCGGTCTCAGTCGATTATATGTCACTTTGACTACAGATACTTTACGATTATCACCACAATCCATACCTCTCGAAGTAATCCGATCAAAAAACGAAATCGAATCGACGCAGAAGTTTAAATCAACGACAGAAATTATTGACATGCATAAAATTCATGAAGATACGCCTCAATCAAACATATCAACATTGCAATCAATGAACAATCTGAACCAATCAAGAACCAATCTATTAGAACCTATGAAGAAACGAGTGGATGTAACGATGAATCCAGATGAATCCAAAGTTGTCTCTGAAACAAATCTACCGGTTAAGAACTCCGTCAGTTTTGCTATTTGCAGCGAATACTCAAAAGGAGAGTCAGATGTGACGCAGAGCGACAAATTTATGGAACCAGTGAAATCGGATCGATCGAAGACTGTAAATGATATCGACGCAAAAAGTATGATCTCTGAAAGGTCACTGGCGCCCACAAATGTGTGTAGAGTCAAACAGATTTCTTCGGATACTGAGACTGAACCGCATGTGGCATTCGACGACGAATCAAGAAGTGAAAAACAGGAGAGTGACGAAGTCCTCCATAAAAAACAGAAGTCATCATCCGACCTCAGCAATAGAACTATCAAAATGCCACCTGAAATCGATAACGAAGAGAAACCAAGTGACTTGACAAGAATCACAACACCATCGTCGAGTTCACCTGATACAACCACGCAACTAGAATTAGCAACTTCTGCGACAAAGCAGAAGGAAACACCACTGCTTTCATCTCTTCCTTCGTTAACAATCACGGTATCTACCATGAAAGAAACAGAGGACGACATTAAACCGAAACAAGAAGTAGTCTCGCATCAACAACATCCAGTACCAGCTATGGCTGAGCTAAGAAACGGACAATCAGTATTGGCTATTCCAGTAATAGAAAGAGAAAAACCCTGTCTAACATCCGAAGTCTCATCATCTCACATTATCAAGGACGCACCGAAGGATAGATCGTCGGTGGTGGAAACAACGAGCGCTGCCAATGTCATACTTAAGCCTCCAGATTGTTCTAGTATAGATGAAAATAGAATGCAAAACGAAAGCTTCGCTGAAACGACGAAGAAAGAAGAGAAATTACGAGAAAATACAACTGTACACAATAACAGTACTATAACAGTGGAAAACGGCATATCAGCACTTGTCGAACCTACTGCAAAAACCATTGGAGCATGTAAGACGCCCTCACTAAAACATATTGATCAGGAATCTGTTCAAACAACAAAGTCAACGATTGAATGGAAGAAAAAACAAGAATTAACACCACTGAAGATGCCAACATTGGGCATTGCTATTGAAAATATTAATGAAGCGCTGAAACATTGTGAAGATTATTGTACAGAAAATACGCAATTAGAAATATCAGATTCACTAACTGATGAAGTAACTCACACTCAAACTGAAATTAAAGAGCCGACATCAAACATAAGCAAAAATGTTTTACCAAGCGTGAAGATTCCATTGGATATCGGCTTCAACCAAACAAAAGAAACATTAAAATTCGATGAAGAACATCAGATGCAGAACATAAAACCTTACAGAACAGATTTCTCTGATAAACTACCTCGATTCGTGTATGTCGATACTGAATCGAATGCAAATAAAAAACCAGGCAAATTTCAGCAGCAAACAGCTCCAAATTCAAGCCGTTCAATAAAGCCCCAGCAAGGTAGAAAAGAAGTCCCGGGCACCTTAAGGGAGTTGAATGAAAAACTAGATATTTTCCATAAAGCAGAAACATCAACAACAGTAATTGAACCAACAGACGGATATTCTGAATTGAAAAATGAAACAAAAACTAGCTCACGCCCACTGCCAACTTTCAAGAATACTCCAGAAGAATTGACACAGTCACCGCAAGTTGTAAGAACACAGCAATCTCCTGATGGCAACATTACGACGATCAACAATTTCGAAAGTAAATCAATAATCGACTTTAGTGCAAAAGATAGAACTTCATCTGGAACCGAACTAGAATCACAACTAGTAGATACAAAATCCCTCAACAACACTTTAAAAGAAATTAACGAAGACTCTCATACCGATGCACAGCAGAAGGATAATATCACGGACGGGAAAAAGTCAAAATCAACATGCTTTGATTCAATAGTTCAAACACCATTCACAGCAAGTGCAACTTCAAATAATCAATCCATACCATCATTGAAACGAGAAAAAATACCGGTGAATGCAAAAGAAGAATTCAAACACGCGCAGAACACTACCGAACCAATGAACGAGCAACTCATCAAAAGAGAAGAGACCGCCCCCAATTCAATATTCCTCGAGAAAAAAGAATCTACCATAGAAGAGTCTGTTTTACATCCTCAAGAAGCATCTATCAATCATCCATTATCTTCAGTCGAGCGTCCAGGCGGTGCTCGACAAGAATCAAACGAGCGCAGCGATGCAATTCTACACGAAGCTCATCAAACTGATGTCTCCAATCATTCTATCGATAAAACAACATTCTCTCAGCAACTGAATGCACCTTTAAAGGAGAATGAAAAAACAGAAGCAGCATTTGCTTTAGACTCAGCGCTTCGAGAAACTGAAGCCCAAACCATAGAACGATTGCAAGGCGCCAAAAAAGATATGCTCACGATAGCAAATGTTTCAATGCAACATATATCGTCTGAAGACTCACAATCAGATTCTACTGTAAAGAATACAACAGAAATTGGCAGCCAAAAGACATTGCGCCTGCCTAGCAATTCATTTATTGATGAAGTCATCTTTGAAATCAAAGAGGCATTTAAATTCGCTGATACATCGAATGAGGATGCAGTCAAAGAGAATGGATACCGTTCAGATTTGATTGATCACACAAGTCCTTCTGGTCAAGCTTCCATTCAAGATGTACAACTATCATCACCATTAAAAACGCCTCCCAAATATACGTCAGAAATCCTCCTCAAACCTGATGAAACCAAAGAGCAGCATCACCAACTTCTTCGTAAACTATCCCAGGAAAAAGCAACACCTGTGGTTACCGAAATGGTAGTCAAACCCATTAGTAATACACAAACACCTGTCACCGGACAAAATCAAACCGTATTCCAGTGGCCAACACTACCCACACTCGATGACACTATTGATACCATCCGAAATACGCTACGCATGAACAAACCGAAACAAGAAAATCATGTTATGAGCGAAACAAAACTTTTCACAGATAGCAGCGTTCTTAATGAGTTGCAAGCCACAGTCGACAATAAAACAAAGGAAGAGGATGAATTTTGTATTTCTTTGAGCCCATCAACCGAGGAGCAACTTAGTACCAAAAGAGATGGCATACAGATCGAATCAGAGAAGGAATCCAAATCCATTGTCCATCAACGTACTCAAAACAACAATGCACCTAGTGAACCTAACAAACAGGACACAACAACATCTGAACTGCATCAACGACATGCCTATGATCTATCATCCCTATCTTCATTCGGTGATCTACTCGATGTGATAAAAGAAAAACTACAACTAGATACACCGGTGAATAATCTTCAGTCACCGGGTGACAAAGCTCAATCATCACACGATAACGGTGACCAAAGAATGGAAACACCGACTAAAGAAAAAACGAGTGAATTCAATTTCACAACAGTTCCTGAGCTCGAAGAGGAAATCAATGCTTTAAAAAATAGATTCCTCAACGCTATATCTGAGAACAATGGATCTAATGAAGACGCACCCAAATCGCCTGAACACAATCAAATAAACACCACATCAAATAAACCCACTAGATTGCGTATACCATCATTCCGCATTCTAGATGAAGCCATCGATGCGATTAAAGAAAAATTGAATATTGATACACCTCACAAACAGCAACTAACATCAAGTTTTGATGCAGAAAGTGAACCGAATGATAACGCCCATAACACCGGGAAGGACATCCCTGACTTACAACCACCTTCAATATCGACCATCGCCGAGAAACTCGCGGGAATCAATAACCAAATTACCATCGATACTACAAACAATGTAACCCTCATGGCCGATGAAAACGAAAACGCAAACCTAGCGAAAGCGAAACAATTTAACGATCATAAAGAAACCAAGATACCAGAGAAAGAAGCTAGATTCCGTATACCCTCACTGCCTTCTCTAGATGAAACCATCCATGCAATTAAAGAGAAACTTAATATCGATACACCAAAGAAAGAGTTAACAACTGCCGACGATAAAGATACGATGTCGAAGAGTACTCTCGAATCTCAGCCCACAGAGACGCCAATAGACACCATGAAGAAAGACAGCGGCTTTCATTTACCATCATTACCTACCTTCGACGAAACGATCGATGCGATTAAAGAAAAACTAGGTATGGAGACAGCTGAGAAAGCGAACGCTGTAACAAATCAAAACACGCCATTGAACGATGGTGATGACGCACTGCGGAAAAACGGAAAAAGCACGATCGTGCCTGAGAAAGAAGCTAGATTCCGTATACCCTCACTGCCTTCTCTAGATGAAACCATCGATGCAATTAAAGAGAAACTTAATATCGATACACCAAAGAAAGAGTTAACAACTGCCGACGATAAAGATACGATGTCGAAGAGTACTCTCGAATCTCAGCCCACAGAGACGCCAATAGACACCATGAAGAAAGACAGCGGCTTTCATTTACCATCATTACCTNAAACGATCGATGCGATTAAAGAAAAACTAGGTATGGAGACAGCTGAGAAAGCGAACGCTGTAACAAATCAAAACACGCCATTGAACGATTGTGATGACGCACTGCGGAAAAACGAAAAAAGCACGGTCGTGCCTGAGAAAGAAAGTAGATTCCGCCTACCATCACTCCCGACTCTCGATGAAACCATCGATGCAATAAAAGAAAAACTTAATATCGATACACCAAAGAAAGAGTTAACAACTGCCGACGATAAAGATACGATGTCGAAGAGTACTCTCGAATCTCAGCCCACAGAGACGCCAATAGACACCATGAAGAAAGACAGCGGCTTTCATTTACCATCATTACCTGCCTTCGACGAAACGATCGATGCGATTAAAGAAAAATTTAATATCGATACACGAAAGAAAGAGTTAACAACTGGAGACGATAAAGATACGGTTTCGAAGAGTACCCTTGAACCTCTGCCAACAGAGACGCCTACTGAAACAACGAAGAACGATAGTGGGTTCCATTTCTGGACATTGCCGTCATTGGACGAGACGATCGATGCTATAAAAGATAAATTCGGCGTGAATATATCCACGACAGGGTTGGTTGTCGCGAAGGGAAAGACTGCATTTAATGATGCACCTTGGGGAATGAAGAAAGAGGACACCAGCAGCAATTTGCCTGTGAACGATGGGGGATCAGTCGTACCACTTTCAGTCTCCGTGGACGCAATAATCGATACGATAGAAGTGAAGATGCACTCGGATACACCAGCCAGAGAATCAGTAATCAGAGTAGAAGGAGACTTCTCCTCAGATGTTATCGGGAATGGTGAGTCTGGTAATGCAGCCATACCATTCAATAAGAATGATAGTGGTTTTCATTTGCCTTCACTCGCTTCGCTCGACAAAGCGTTGGATGCCATCAAAGACAAACTTGGTGTAGATAAATCGAGCAATGTAAATACTGTCACAATTGAAAATACAGGATCGAATGATGAAGTGGGAGAGACGGAAAAACAGCAAGGAGGAAACAAGATTTTGCAGAAACAGGAAGGGTTAAGGGAGCGAATATTATCGTCGTTGGATGAGGCAATCGATGTGGTCAAAGACAAACTGAATATTGATACCAGGAAGAGAGGATTCAACGGCACGGAAGAAGTTCCATTATCGGTAGAGCCTAGTTTGGAAGGCAAATCACCTGAGAAGCTGATGCCTATCGTGAAGACGGATGGCGGATTCCATGCGCCTTTATTTTTCTCGTTCGACACAAAAATGAATGCTGCTAACAAGGACAAGGTACAATTTGATTCTTCATCGAAGGAAAATGTCATCTCCAAGGAAGAAGCACTGTTGATGGAAAATTCGCCGGATCAAAAAGTTAACGAACCGATTTCACTACCCGAAAAAAACTCATTAGAAAAAGCTAAATCCCCTGGTGCAATGAAATGGAAACTGGATTCGCCATCAATCACATTTCTAGACGAAGTTATTCTGGAAATAAAAGAGACATTCGGTATTGATAGTTTAGATAAGGAGAATCTTGACCGTACAGAGGAACAAATCTCAAGGTCTTTTGAAATAGGTGGCTACGATTCCGAGTATCCTGTTGAAGTGGAAAAACAGCAAGCAGACGTTGAAATCCCGAATCTGAATTTTTTAGCAAGCGCTGCCAAGACAAGAAGAGGCCAGGGACAAATGAATAATTTGAACAACGGTGAACCAATCGAGCCGCAAAATAATCAAGCTAAGGTACCTATGATTTCGGCTGAAAATAAAGGAAGGTCTCATTCAGTACGAATTCTGCCATTGGATAGAGTTGGTGAAAGAATTACAGAAGCATCTGGACTGAGTGGCACGAAATATGAAAAAGAGACTAATTTTCAAATGTCTAATTCATTACACGGAAGCGATGATTCAATTTCAAATGAGCCTACCAATGCATCCTTAAAACACACCGCAGGATTAATCTCACAGATAGATCCCTCCTGTGACAATGGATCTGCCATTGTCAATGACGCACAAAGGTTAAGAGAAACGATGCTCTCTGATCGAATCCAACTCCTTGGATCGATACCATCTGAATCAATATCAGCAGTTGTGGTTTCAACAATAACGATGGATACACCAACTAAGGAAGAACAATCTTCTCATTCAATAGTGGCATCGCAAAATCAAGGGTTTATGGTGAATCGTTTCTAAAAATGATTGTCGAAGGATAATATTATGTCTTGTATTTTCAAATTTAAGTGATACGCGGTAGCTGAAAAGAACAATATGCTTGCTTACGGCTTATAGAAGGGAAAGTATTGTTGAATTAATACAAGATTTATCAATTGTAAAAATCGTTCTTGTCAAATAGGGTCTGTTTTCTATTGACATTTTGCGTACTGGATACTTGATTCGGTTAGAAATTCACGAATTGATAAAGATTCTAGATGATTGAGATTTTTTTTTGATAGAATGAAGCGGCTTTTGACTTGACGTCAGCTATCTTTGTTCTTGTTATAGTTTACATTGAGTTTATCGTTTGTCTCACGATTTAGGGGCTTCTGAAATGAGTAATGATCGAAAGCTGCTTTAGTCCTTTTTCGCGTTTGCTGATACCTTGAGTATAAATTTCTAGTGGCATATTATCTTGAATCGTTTCACTTAGAAAATTTGTATATTCTGAGTAGTTCGATTCACGTCATTCTCACCTTTACATGTGAGTGTTTTCCCATATATACTGTCAAAATCAACTTCTTCTATTACATAATTCTTGAATGTTGACTATAGTGCACAGCTTGAACCAGGAAGAAACTTTTAAAATGGTTCTGCCTAGCCAGTTATAAATCGGTCGTAAGTCAAAGAAATTCCGGCAAAAACTGGAACGCAACATGTCCTAGTTTTAGAAAAAAAATGGCTCCAAATATGAAATACTTGACGGGCACATGTAAAAGACACTCATCATAATTGATCTTTTTAAAGAGAATCTTAGAAAAATGATTGAAGTAACATGTTTTTAAAACTTTTTTTTCGCATTCAAACAGAAGAGCGTTTGACATCTTAGTTTTTATCGCCAAAAGTACGGTTTATAAAGCAGGTTTATCGGAAATTTCAATTGATCTGGTACCGATTTCCAAGATTGGTTGCAGCCCTACTGAGAAATCACTTTATCCACATCATGCTTGGTGAAAAAAAAAATTTTGTTTTACAAAAACAAAGAAAATAAAGATAGTTATTTTTACTTTTCAACCAGTGAATTTCCAATATTGTCCGGCTCTCTTGATTTACTCAACCGGATCAGTCCAAGCGCTGCCATAGAAATTTGTAGGGGAATCAGTTTTTTCTACTTACATCTTTCACTATGTTCTAAGTTACTGAGCAGGAACATGTAAATGTTCGACTTGCCTATTAGTTTGAATGCAAGTTCAAAAGAAATGAGAGATGCTTTCTAGCAAATAACATTAAGTAATGCTTAGAGAGGTGAACTTTTATCGACATTGTTTGAAATATCTTGAACAATCAATCTTTTTCAGTTCCCTTAAACTTGAACCCAAGTGTAACATTTCATCGACGGGACAAACTCAGTCCACTATACTGTAGGAGTGTATCGACAAGTTCAATGTAATATTTCCAGCATACGGGCTTCCAAGCATATCTTCTGGTACACCGGAGAATATAATGAGATTGATTATTTTAATGTTTAGAGAATCGTTAAATATCGAGCGTTCCAAAAATTTAGTGATTTTTCTTGATGAATAACTTAAATACTAGCAAGAAGATGGAATTTCCGATATTCAAAAACTAATTATTGATAAAAGTATATAATTATGAAGTACAGTCGCATTGACTGCCAGACTGCTCATAATACACTAAATAATGGTCGTATTTGAGACTAAACTGAAAGACACACAATCAAACTAGTTATGCACGTTTCATCGAGAAACTTTCGTCACCAAAATATTTTTATAATTATTCACTTCACTTTATCAACACATGGCGACTGAGATTGATAATAGATGAGTTTTTTCGAAGTGTCTCTGGATAAAATATAAAAATATTTTGAGTCAATATTAATTACTGTGTTTGATGTTTAAAAACGAAGGCATACACATCAAAGAATATAAAAAGAGTGATTAGAACTATGTATCCTAAAAATAAAATACGCGTGAATATTGACAGTTGATCGTATATATTTCGTAAGATGCACAGCATGTGTCGTGCAATGGCTTGTATTCACCAATGATTATGCAAAATAAAATAAAGAGTGAGAAAATAGTCTCTGAGAATTGCATGAATAGCATTAAGACACAAATTTTCTAAAGCTACTTCCTGTTATGAGTCTATTTTTGCTGTCTAAAGTTATAGGCGTAGCTGGAAAGGTTGTTTTTCAAATGGTTTTTGAAAGATTTGGTGAAAGAGAATCAAAAAATTTTGGTTTTTCTCCATTTAGTCGAGAAACCCCGAAAAAAGACATTAAGTACTAGCCAAATCTGATATTCAAAACTAAAAATAGTCGACCACATAGTTGCATGTTTCGCTTTGATAAGCTTAAGTTTAATTTTTTTTCATTTTTTCCAGTTGAAGTTGATTTTTAAGTATCAATCAAATCGAGTAGAAGTCAACGCTCGACCTGAATCGGCGCTATCATTTGACAGGAATTTGACTTGGCACTTTTCTAATGCCTACAATTAGAACTGTTCAATGAACTTGAAATGAAGAGCTGTTATTGCTTTCAATTACAAGTAGAGAATAGGACACATCGATAATTGGACATCTTTCGGCAATAGAAATTACACGGAAACCGAGCTGTCCAGGCTTAACAGTTTTTTAGGCTTCTTGGACATGTTGAGTTTCCGAAGTTTAATCTAACCAGCAACAGCTGAAATCAATACACTCGGGAATCAGCATATGAAACCTTACTGAGTATAAATGCATGAAACCAGAATCGTTACCATGGGAACTCTGCTCTTCCAGAACATTGATGAAACTGTTTCAACTTTTATTGAAATATATTCAGTTTTGTTGAGACTGAACATACTTTAAAAACTCTAGCCATATCTCCCTGCCCAAAAGATTTAAACCGATAATCGGGTCTGATTGGATGAAGAAAAACGGAAGGACTCTCGGGGCCTAAGTGCTGGGTGCCTATTGGATTTTACTGTAGAATTTTGATGGAATCTGACGTAGGCCTATGACCCACTTCTAGAACTGTCCTTAAGTACTGATGAGTATGCAATTGATAAAAGAGGTTTCTTCCGTCGGATCCGTCTATATTTCCGTTTCCAGAAATTTGATCAGATTGCATCGACTGATCGGATCCGATATTGGATCCATCCTATTTGGTATTTCAAGTTGATAATGCCATTTTGATTCTAAAACTAAGCCCGATATCATGATCAATACTCTGGCAGCAAGTAAGCAACCTTTTCATACACCATCTCATCAATTAGATTGGTTTCTATAGATATTTCTAAAAATAATTGAGCTTTAAGTGAGTTAAACAGCAATATGGTGGTACAACAGCGAATTTTACTATATGCTTTCTGAAAAGTAAGTAATAAATGATCAAAGAAAGTAGCACTATACATCAGAGCTATCATCTTTCATCTCATTCTAATATATAATGCAATAGACTATTTATTTTTTATTCAGATTGAATTATGACGGCTTTTGTGATTTAGACCATGATTCAAGCAATTTAAGAAAACTAAAACATCAACAGCATAAGTTAAAACAACGAATTCATATACAACTCTTGAAAGAACAGCTGTCGAGTGCTCGTCCAGAATCGTCCAGACTCTTTGAAATAACTTTTCTTCCACGAACAACACACGAATCAAAATTTCCATTAGAAATATAGTTGGGTAGTGCATTGTGGAAACGATTGTTAAACAATATTTGATGAAACTACGGCAAACACAGAACAAAACCTACACGTATTCAATTTATCAAATGAGGATTTACTAAAAAGTTCTTCTGAAAAGGTGCAAGAAACTGAAACACAAGGAGCACGTTTTCAGCTACAGGAAATCTTATATCCTAACATAACAAGGCAAAACATCCTGCTTAATAGAGAGACGGATCGAATAATGATTCACGATATTAAAAAGTCATATAGTTGTTTCCGTTGAAAATCAATTAAAAGTAGCACAGGCTGAAAATGTTGAAGCCTTGGTACAGAAGAAATATACAGTTTATCTGTGACAGATTCCATGGTTCAATGAGACATTTCGAACAATCAGAAAAAATTTCAGATTAGATGGAATCAAACAAAACGAGAATGCACACACAAATAAATTAAACCATGATTTATTCAAAATCAAGAAAGATTACATCGCACAACACAAGCTCCCATTGAAACAAGAATTCTTATTTAATCTTGAGAAACTTGTTTATTTGGGTTCTAAAATCCCAAAATTCGACACAAACTCTAACTTTAACATGCGTTGGGAGAGGATGGCGCAAAGCTTACTATGTCTTACAAGTTAAATACAAATATAATGACTACGCAACCTTCAATAGAAGGTCTCTTCCTCGGGACGAAACTAGAACTATATATGCACAACACGTTATTAACCAATGGAAAAATGGAAAACAATAGGAAAACCTCTTGGGTATAGTGTGACTAAACAAGATAGAAACATGCCATGTCAAACGTCAGTTTTGTTGATGATAAATTTGAATATGGAAGAAGCTGAATGAATGCCTGATATGGCGAAAAATGATGTAGAAATAGTGGGATAAAATGTTATATGTTCTGAAATTTTGGCTTCACGATTAATAATAGATTCACAGAATCTTTTATTAAAAGACAATCGCATAGTAATCAAATGTATTGGAAGGTCGATAGTCTTCGGTGCAACACTAAAGGCCAATAAATCAGCAACATTAGTTAGGACGCCGGAGGTCGACAACGAAACTTGTTGTGGAACTTCTGTAATTTCAGAAAGTGAATTTACGAAGGTTTCGTTAACATGATTTACTCTGGTAAAATTTTCAAGAAGTAATCATCAAACTTCAAAGACCTCTAATATTCCATGCCGTATGATGCGAAATGCTGATACAGTGAGATCAAAATAAAAAATACTGAGTCTAATAGGGGATCCTTAAAATAAACAAGAAGACTCTACATATACAGATTTATCCTCCGGTTGCTAAAAGCTCCATAATGTTCTTCTATGGTGCCAATTATGATTAGAATAAGTTTTTTTGGACCAAGAGTGAGAAGCATACGCTTTATGTTTATTTCGTTTATGGTCGTTTTTCCTCTAACCCTTCACGTTGTAAACATTCCGTTTCAATTCATCTCTGCCCCTCATATCCTAATGTGCGTTCTTCTCAGCGACATGAATCTAGGTTGATTTCGGCCGCTCGCATCTAGATTGCAGTATTCTCGCTGTACTCTGATCTGATAGGGTAGGAATGTTACAGTGCCAAAATTTAACGCATAATATGCATCTACTTGTGTACAACGAAGAACTTTGCTTAAGTTTTCTCTTCAGATTTGCTTGTCAAATCTTAAAGACAGTGGATAGAGAAACTGAATGAGTTGGATTGTCATAAGAAAAATTAAATTCAACTAGTTTTACACGCCTAGAATATGTATTTCCTTCGAATCCGAAGTGTACTCTGAGCTCGTGTATATCATAATCTGAAGAAAAACATTAAATCTCTGATGATTTTTCAGCTATGTATAATTGTTATGTCTCTATTTCTCTTATTCTCATTTTCATTATCATCTGATATCACCGAGACGGCAACGTGATGGTATGACTACAGAACGAAACAAAAGAGGAACCCCTTCTCACTTGGAATCGAACTATGCACCTCCTGCTTTCCGGCAGCCGTATTCACCGCTGTAGTAGAAAGGAGTGTGTACCATTCGTTCCGTCTTATGATAGATGGGGAACACTTCTGACATAACAATAATAAATTGACATTCTCAACATGTTCATGTATATTAACATTGCTGTGCAAAAAGATCCATAAAGTGTGATCTAGATGCCTAAAATAGCTACCACAGCAACTGAAGAATTCCATTTTTCACACTCTATTTTATATTAAACACAAATGAAACAACGTAGAGCAAAACTGTTTTCACTTAACCTGCCCGATAATACGATCATGAATTGTCTACCGTCTTCTTTTTCATTTTTATTCAGATTATAACAGATAGACTACACAAACGACTCTCAAGTATAGTTATCACATTGAAAGGTGATTCTGGTAATAAGTTGCAATATCTTATGAAACGTCAGCCATCTCCATCACTGGACTCACAATTAGCCATGACGGAAACGACCACAACACCTGCAACTCCAAAGAAAGAAGGAGGATTTCAACTTCCATCCCTACCATCATTTGATGACACCACGCAATCGATTCAAGGAACACTAGGACTAAAGGACAAAACGTCAGACGAATTAATCGAAACAAAAACACAAGAAGAAGCCGGTGCAGGATCTTCCAATACCCAAATTGAAGCTATTGCCGTGGAAAGCAAGAAGGAATCCGGATTTCATCTTCCTAAAATGGAGGATTTTGACCAAGCCATGAGTAGCATCAAAGGAAAACTGGGATTCAAAGAATCGAAACCAGAGGACAAGAGTGTGGAAACTCAGCAGCCAACAGCAAGTGAAGAAAAACAAGCAAACTCTGGTACAGATGGTATGAACGCTGCAGAAAAGAAAGAATCCGGATTTCATCTTCCTAAAATGGAGGATTTTGACCAAGCCATGAGTAGCATCAAAGGAAAACTGGGATTCAAAGAATCGAAACCAGAGGACAAGAATGTCGAAACTCAGCAGCCAACAGCAAGTGAAGAAAAATCTGGGGCTTCCGAAACAGATAGCACGCACGCTGCAGAAAAGAAAGAGTCTGGATTCCGTATGCCGAAAATCGAAGTATTCGATCAAGCAGTGCAATGCATCAAGGAAAAATTAGGCATGAAAGAATCGAAGCCTGAAGAAAAGAACAGTGAATCTCAAGAAGTAACAACAACTGATGCGAACCAACAAAGTTCTGAAGGTGACGGCACAGCTACATCCGAGAAGATGGAATCTGCATTACAAACGCCGAAAATAGACACATTCGATCAAGCGGTGCAATGCATCAAAGGGAAGTTGGGATTCAAAGAATCAAAGCCAGAGGAAAAAAGTATTGAAACAAAGCAGGCAGCCTCAGGTGAAGATAAACTAGAGCCCACAGTGCCCGACAGTGCTGGTGCCGCCGAGAAAAAAGAATCCGGATTTCATCTCCCAAAAATGGAGGATTTCGACGAAGCTATGAATAGTATCAAAGAAAAACTGGGATTCAAAGAGACAAAGCCAGAGGAAAAAAGTATTGAAACAAAGCAGGCAGCTTCAGGTGAAGATAAAGTAGAGTCCACAGCGCCCGACAGTGCCAGTGCTGCCGAGAAAAAAGAATCCGGATTTCATCTTCCAAAAATGGAGGATTTCGACGAAGCTATGAATAGTATCAAAGAAAAACTGGGATTCAAAGATGCAAAGCTGGAGGACAAGAATGCCGAAACTCAGCAGGTATCGACGGATGAAGATAAAACAGTGAGTGCCGATGCAGTGAGTGCACAATCAAGCGAAAAGAAAGAATCTGTATTTCATCTTCCTCATATGGAATCTTTTGATCAAGCTGTGCAAAATATAAAAGGAAAATTAGGAATCAAAGAATCTAAACCAGAAGAAAAGAATGGGGAATCTCAAAAAGAAACTATGGCAGATGTAAAACAAGAAAGTTCCGAAGTTGGCAGCACAAGTCCGTCTGAAAAGAAGGAATCTGTGTTCCATTTGCCGAAAATGGAGTCATTCGATCAAGCCGTGCAAAGCATCAAAGGAAAGCTAGGATTGAAAGAATCGAACCAGAGTGAGAAGAATCTGGAAGCTGAAAAGGCAGCAACTGCTGGTGAAAAGTCGGTGAGAATTGATTTCGGCAGCCCCACTTCAAGTGAGAATAAAGATTCAGGTTCGCATAGTTCAAAGAACTCCGATCCCGCGGAAATCAAAGTGGAATTACTCGGAGTTGTTGAAAAGTCATCATCGCCTGGTGTCGGACAGGCACCTGATGCAGATCAAGGAGCTAACGATGGACATGTGAAATAAGAAGTATTTTTTCTTCCAACATTGCAACAGTCGCCAATAATATTCGTGCATTCGTCGACGAAAGGCAGATTAATGACACGTAACCCTAATGACTCATATTTAGATGAAGGGTGCAAATGTTTTCCGTTGTAATTTTCTGGACATTCTAATCGATTTAATGGAATATGTGGTATTAGATTGAATCTTTGTTGGAAGATAAATGTTTTAAAGACAATTTTTTTCTTTATTGAAGTACTTTAATTTTTGCGAAATCTTGTAGCACGTTGGTTTTTTACTTTCTGGCACTGTTCTCTATTGGCTTTTCTGTCATTAATATAGTATTACTGCTCTATAGTACAATCAAGTGGTTCTGAGAAGAATACAGAAAATGGAATCGAAACGGAATCGAGAGCGACCAGTAAAATTAGTAGTCTCAACAAGGTTTACACAAGGCAATCCTACTATTTTTAAAATAATAAGATTTTCTGTTCCTAGAATGTTCGAGATCGCTTCGTATATATATTTTGTTAAATTGCTCAAATTTTAGTCTTCTGGCAATTGGTTTAACGGCAGAGACCGATCAGCGATGAAGCAGGGAAAAGCACAATCATTCTAGACCCGACGACCTAAAATTGAAAAATTTAACTCAAATTAATGAAAATTTCGCATATAAGAAGAGTGACTGATGTGCATAAACTTGTGTTTTGCTTCAGCGTGATATTTGATCACATGTAGTTCAGTATTTCAGTTTTTGTCACTTGTGAAAAGAAAATTTTGAGGAAGTAATGTTCGAATTAACATTCATATAATACAGGAAAATCGAAAGGATGATGTGATGCGTGTTTGAAAGTAAAGAATAGTGTTAGTCGTACTGTGTGTAATTGTGGGTGTGAACTGTAGTTGTAGGAACTCAGATTGGGCAAAAGTAGAGAAGCGAGAGCAAGAGTGAATTTTGCGTTTGAGCATGCTCGATATGTATGGCCAAGTGCATCCCATACGAAGAGAACAATGAGCTTGAATACTTGCAGACCTACCGATACCCATGCCTGAACCGATGACTCAAACAAATGATAGGCTCACACAAAAGTCCACCACCGATATCGCTAAACACGTTCTTGAGTTGCATTGAAACTCATCCTGCTCATCTACAACAGACTAATTTTCAATATCTACCTGGCACGTGAGTATGCCCATTCAAACTCGACCACTACAACTCACAACTGAGTTCTATATCGGCACCCTACACACATATAAGTATTCAGACCCTAGAGTTCTTTAGGATACCTAAACCCAAATCAAAGCTAACACTATAAAAAACTGAGTATAAGGTAACATTAACTTTTTTTGTCAATAACCACAAACATTTGCTGTGCTCTCAATAACGAAATCGATCTTTTCATAATCGATACGGAGATTACGCTCTCATGTTTATGCAAAGTAAAAGAGAATCATCAAACCTGATTGCAGTTTTCGTGTAGTGGAGAAAATGAACTTTGGTGTTTTGAGAGTTTGCGCAGAATGAAACGAACTTCTTTGATCAAATGTGCCAAAACAAAAGAGAAATAAAAAATTGAGGTACGGGTGTATGATGTTGAGGAAGAGACGAAACATCGGCAATAATTCGTGTCTACATCAACACCTACAATATGAGAATCTGACGCTCGCCGTTTCTCTAAACATTCTCATCTGATATTTCAGATGACTACCCACGAGCCTTCGAACGGTTTGAGATGCTACTCAGTTAAAATCGTTGAAGTCATCGGATTGAATTGTATTTCTCTTTCGTCGACAGGCATGTTTGATAACATTATTCTTTATTTTAATATTTTCTGTTATGATCTACCATCTACACTCTAAAAACAATAGGTTTTTTACCGAACCCCCGAAAAAGGTTTGGAAGATTTCAAAACGTTTGCAAATGCATTAAAATGCTCAAAAACCGATTTTTCAATTCTACGACCTTTAAAAGTTCTTCCCCTGGGCACACAGGAAGAACCTTTTTCCCGCGAAACCTCTTTTAAGTTCCGTAGAGCAAAAAAAGGTTTTGTAGAAAAAAGACGAAACCTTTAAGGTTTCGTATTAAATTCTAACGACTTCTTACTGAACACTAGTGGTTTTGCACTAAACCAGTAGAATTAATACGGAACCTTTAAGGCCTCGTATTTTTTTTAAACATTTTTTTGCTCTACGGAACCCCAGTGAAAAATATTCTCGGATTTCAATCAAATTATTTTGCAACAAAATCCAATCCTCAATCCGATTGATAATCTTGATTATGATCGATCACCATTTAACCCAAACTTGATGTTATTGCTAGCCCAGTGGAAATTAGATTGATTGAAATCGGATTGTTCTGCAGCACAATTCAAAATTATCAATCGATTGACAATGTGGATTTTACTCGAAAATAATCCGATTTCAATCAATCTAATTTCCACTGAGTTAGGAATAAAATCAAGTTTCGGTTAAATGGTAATCGATCATAATCAAGATTATCAATCGGATTGAGGATTGGATTTTGTTGCACAATAATTTGATTGAAATCCGAGAATATTTTTCATTGGGACTTAAAAAAGGTTTCGCAGGAAAAAGGTACTTCCGGTGTATCCAGGGAAAGAACTTTTAAAGGTTTCGTAGAATTGAAAAATCGGTTTTTGAGCATTTGAATGCATTTGCAAACGTTTTGAAATCTTCCAAACTTTTTTCGGGGCTTTGGTAAAAAACCTATTTTTTTTAGAGTGTACACTTGTTTTTCCTCTTTCAATAAATATTAGTGGTGATGATTATATGAGAGTATACCAAGAGCAGCCTTCTAAAATGTTGTTTAAAATAAACTTGCTTAAATTCTCTTTGCATCGTTGTTGGTAGTCTCGACTATTAAATTCACAAAAATATTCGCTCATTTCACTTTAGTGTCAGAGTCCTTTCCAACCAAATGTTCAATCGCACAAAGGAAACCAGAATGTCGGTACGTCGAAAACTTTGGTGATTTTTCTGCCCATCGATAAAATGCACTTATACACTTTTTAGAGCAGGCTTATCAATGAGACGAAAATCTTTTAGTTTGTTTCGAAAAGTCTATAGAGCGAAATTCCTGTAATCCGAAATGAGAAGGAAATCGTGTTTTCAATCACTCGCTTATAGTCCGACACCCTTCGCTGTTTGCATGCTTACAATCATATTATCCTGAATTACGAAGTATTACTCAGGCAAAGGAGATTTCAAACTAATTTCGTGAGATGTTTTTGCATTTATTATACAAATTTATCATGTTTCACAGCACCGAAATCCAAGAAAATGCTCATTCTTATACTACAGAGTGGACGATAGAATTCTGAATAACATAGGAATATATTTATTGTAACAGATAAAACAGTAGTTTAGATTCTTTTCTACAGTACTTTGTTGCAATATTTTTAAGTTTCTCATATCGGAATGCTGTATCCCTAGTGTCTTTTCTACAATTTGGTAAGCCAAATCCAAAGAGACAGTACGGTGTGAGTGCCACACTGTAAAAAAACAGGGCACATTAATATAACTTGTAAGGGTTTATTATACGTTGCATTTTCTTAAACCCTTAATAGGTATATTAATGTGCACTTTTTTTTATAGTGTAGTGACATGTGAACACGAGTATGGTGATCAATCGACTTCTCTTTAAATCCATACTCCCACCCCACTCAACGCCTTCATGAAAAAAAAATGATTTGCCTATTGTTGAAAGAATCATACATGTTGAATGAATAAATATCAGTATCGAAATGTTTTCTTTTCATGTGCTATTCCGTAAACCCTGACAAACACATCCAGTTCAAATATAGTTACATAAATTCCCTGAATGCAGAACTCTCTACGTTGAACCACTTGATAAACATACAAATGGTGATGCTTCAAAGAAGCAACTTCTATTTTGGTACTATGTCAATTCGTCGCCGCTCAATTCGTCGCCACTCAATTCGTCGCGCATTCAATTCGTCGCGCATTCAATTTGTCGCATTCATTTCGTCGCGTGTTTTCTTTAATTGAATGTTTGTAACTGTGTTTCGTCTTATCACACAATTCACAATTAATTTTCGAGAAATTCGACATCTATGTTTCTTTAGTAATAACTCGTATATATTAGAGAAACAATGGTTTTTCTGGTCCTTGTCAGATAAGGAGCTTGGAAAATACTGTTAGTCAAAATTTATTTAGATTTCGAAGATGAAAAGTCGGCATGTTCAGTTTAAGCAGTATTTCATTAATAAATGGCTTATTAAATCTGAGATGAGTATAAAGGCCACTAGCTTGCTGAGGACGCTACTAAATAAATCGTCAAATTAACTCATTCAGTAATTTAAATTAAAAATTATCAACGAGAAAGACAAAACCTACAGTTTTTTAGCTGAGATACATTTATATCATGAAAAATCTAATTAAAAAAATTAAATCTTATTTTTCGTTGTCGAAATAGGGCTTGGTCCCTTTGCATCGTCATTTTAGTCAAGAATAATTTAGACAAAATCATCTTCAGCAACAGTTCTTCAGTGCAATCACGAAATCATAGCTGAATAAAGTGTCCATGAAAGGAGAAAATAATTTTGCCGATGAAACGGGATTAAAAAAAGTTTCGATGAAACGGGAAGATACTCAAAAAAAGAATTTACACTGATGAGTTAATTGCCAGAACGATGAAGACAAACATGTAAACTAATTACATTTTTCTCTAATAGGGAAAAACAGGGACAGAGAGAGAGCAACGAAACTATATATAATATAGTGGCAACGCGACGAATTGAACGGCGACGAATTGATCGGTCACCTCTATTTTATTTGATCAAACAAAATGGAATCCAAAATTGAAACGAAATCACTTATCAAAATAGCAATATTGACTTTTGAAAGCATTCTAATGAGTTTATATATGCAAAAATTTGAAAAACTTTCACGTGGTGTTTTGTTTTAATCCCATATGACGCTAAAAAGATTCAATTGAGAAACAACTCATAAGGCAAAATCCAAAGTAATGACACAGATTAATGAATCACACAAATTTTCATCATAAAACACTTCAGCGTGGAAACTTAAATGAGTTTTTACTGATGTAATAAATTCAAGATAATATTCAGGGTTATTGCTAGTCAATGTGATGCACTCACGATCAATGGAGTTCTATAAATATCTCAATGACAGTTAATTTTTCCGTATAAGAAGAGAACTATCATCAATTCACGAATAACGTCCTTTGTCGTGCCAAAGTAAACATTGGTTAATAGAGAAAACTGAATTTTATTGTATAGTTTTTTGAAGAATGTGGAATCCCTAATAATTATCGACAACGCAGAATATTGTTTTGGCTTTTTGGTATTAGTAGAAACGCTTTTAAAGTTCAGTGTGAGAGTGTTTAGCAGTATAGTTTGATGTGCTCTATCGAACTATGCCACTAGTTTATGTATTACTTCATGATTTATTTTTCAAGCGACTCTTTTAATCCGGCCCAGTACTGAAAACATAATCACATTTAATAGTTTTTCAATATTTTCCGTATCTAAATCTAAACTTGCTCTAATACTATAAAAAACCAATGTCTTTATGCTCACCATTTATTTCATTTCAATCGTGATTCCGATTTTGCTTAATTCTGTAACAACAAATTTACTTCTTGCGAGTCATTGGAATTTGTAGATTTAAGAGTAGCCTATCACAAAAAGTTCCTTATCCAGACAACTCTATAAGATTATTTTAAGTGAAATGCATTCATCAAGATCTAAACCCAGTAAAGAAATCAAAATATTTGTTGTCAATTATAATACTTAATTGAATGTCAATTATCGTTTCAAGACTGAACGAATAGGTTTTGATCATGAAAAGTCAGTGAAACTGCAACATGCTACTTAGAAAATAGAAATAAAAAAGGGCAGAATTCGTGAAGTGAATAACATAGGAGCTAACCGTTATGTGCTACATAATGTTATATATGTATATGGTAAAGCAAACTTTCTTGTCCGCCTCCCTACATCATCAGTTTGTTTTGTACGTTAAATTGAAGTTCAATAAACAAAAGAGCTCCGAGTTTGGCCTTAATGTAGCTGGTTGTTAGTAGTCTACTTCATTTGAAGTTCTGGCTTTTCTTCTCTATGTTCCTTGTTTATTTAACAGACACCAGTCCGGGACTTATTCGGACTCTCCAATAAGTCCGTAATCAATTTGGGATAGATCCCGCCAGACTTTTTAATACATCCAAAGTGTGGCTGAAAATGTGGATGCTGGTGCTATTGAGGGTGTGAATGCTGATGTATGTGTTACGAAATGTCGTCTTGAATAATTAATTCCTAATAAAAGAGTAAGTCCTGCAGGTGATATAAATTTCTTGCTAGTTTTAGTATGGTTCTATAGTCCACAAAAAATACTACATAGCGATAATTTTTAATATCTTTTTCATTTATCTTCACATGAAAAATACGGAACAGAATTCCAAAAATTGAAGTCAGAACAAACAATTTCACTTTTTCAACCCTGATAGATTTTAGTTTTTCTGACTATCGAAATCCGTACTTGCTGAAATTATGTTTAATAGGCGTTTCTCACGGTGAGCGCCAGTTTAAACATCTTCCTTAATTTTCCAATGAGCTAAAAGAGTGGTCTAGTTTTCTCCTAATTCTGAATTTTCCGAAAATTTTGAAGTTTTTCCATCTACGTTTCCAAACACTTCATTTTTTTCTCACTTCAAAACTCTATGTTCGACATGATACTACCCATAAGCAGACAAAATTTGTAAATACACTTTTAAATGCACCAAATCAGAACTGCGGTTGACGGAGAAAATCAAACATGTTTCGTCCTTGTTGTGCGTTTAAACGAATTTTCAGTGAAAAATGCTTGTAAATGCATAAAGGAAAGGAGAAAGGCAGCAGTTGCAGAATTCCATCTAAGCAGAATTCAGAATTCTGTTGACTTATGTAATTTTTAAAGAAGTAAATTATTTCGTATGTTTATATTCTGCTTAGGATACTGTAAAATTCGGTACACCGACTTTTGAGCCTACGACAGTTGAGCCCCGACAGTTGAGCCCCGACAGTTGAGCCACCCGACAGTTGAGCTCCCGACAGTTGAGTT
>OENT01000832.1:30559-70716 GCA_900239685.1 Rotaria macrura | reverse complement strand
ATTTCATCGTGTTAACGGCTGAGAATTTTTTGAACGAATGCATGATATAATGATTGTTAATGATTTATATATATCTTTAAAAATGGCTGAAAGATATTCCTCTTGCAATTCTTGTAAGACTCTTTATATTTTTCTTTCATCGATAGAAAGAGTCTTGGCTGAACTTCAAGACTAAAGAGAATCTTGACAGATTTCTCTGCAAAAAAAGAATCTGGAAAGAATAGAGACAAGAATATCGACTTGTGTATGTTTCTATTAGGTGGATTACGTCCATTTCGCTTCTTACGTCAGTGATCGAATTCAAGGAAAACTGAGCTCAGGTTATGAAAATCGGCTTATGCTGTCCCAAATATGATCGAGTTTCCCGGAAAGTTATAGAACACATTGTATGGAATTTCTAACACTTCAATGATTTCTTCGTTTCACAACCTGATAATTCTGAAGATTTCTTATCAAAATTAGAAGAATGCTATTCCTCTAAAATTATCAAACAGATGCATTTCTCAACGCTAGTCTCTTGTTGAGCATGATGCCCTTGTAGACGATTTGTTGTATCGGTGAAATTTATCGGAGTAACTATTTCGATAGCACAAACTGTTCCACTGGCCTATCAGCAATGTTACAGACGAAAGTCGAAAGAAAACGAAAGGAGATTTGTCATAGATAGTAAATAAATAAAAGCTCACGTTGTTGTGAATAAGATTCTGTTAGTGCAGAAGTAGCATCCGTTGGGACGAATGTGTATTCATCTGTAAAAGAAGATGAGTTCAAAGAACTACAGTTAATTAGATTAACCATTTGATGAAAAGATAACTTACCAGATGTATCTTGGATTCGATGAGTTGACGTTGAATGATTTGTATTAATCAGAACTAAAAAATGAGATAACCGCTTAGGATAAAACATTGTATAAGACTTTAAACATTTTTTTTCGAGAAAATAACCTGGTTTGTTTGTTATTGACATGTTGGTCGGTTCAGGTTCAGTAGAAAAGATTTTCGAAGTAACTAGAAAATGAAGCATGCGTATGTTTTAAGATAAGACGAATTTGTCATGATCTGAGGGACAAATTACCACCTGCAGACGACGATATCGTAGATCTGATTGGTGTGTTTTCTAAAACAAAGATGAAGAATTATCACCAATCATGAAAATCCAGAAATACTCATAAAATACTTTCAGTTGTTATTGACGTCATCTCTATGTTGGATTTACTTGTCGTTTCATAAACCCCTATTACATTAATGAATTTCGCTTGTTGTATTTGATTCTGTGATAATGTTGCTGTGGACAGATTAACATTAATAAATAGAGTACCATTCAAGTTTGCATTACCGAAATTTGCTCCATTCAATTCTGTACCGTTCATGATAGCACAAGTAAACGAACTATCTTGAAATTGCACATTATTTAATATTGAAGCAGTAAATGTTGCACCGTTAAAATTAGTGTAAGAAAAATTAGCATTTATCATCGAAACTCGATCAAATTCAATACAACTCAAATCGACTGGATTGAGAGTAACACTTTGACTGATTAGATTCACATTATCAAAACTTAACCTGTTCAAACGAATAACATCGTTGACAGTCTTAGTCTCACATCCAGTACTACATTTCTGACGGCCAATCAATTGCTTTTCTTTGAGAAATTCTAATGCTTGAACTATACGAGTCGCATCAAATTCACGATGTACAGCACGATAATGCGCATTAGCAAATACCCATGGATCAGCTGAGTCATTCAATTCTCCATCTTTGTGTAATGTATACATAGCATCCAGAAAATTTTTGTACAGTTGTTGTTGATAAAGATCAGTTGCCTGCTTTAAATCGAATTCGCGTCGTTCAGCAGCAATACGTCTTTGTTCATCAGCAGCAAGTTTAGCCGATTTTTGCATCTGTTCGTTTGTAATAGCTGAATAGATACCAATAGCAACAGGAATAGCAGTTCCGATCAGAAGAGCAAAACATTCTTTAATTGTTATTTTCCAGTGACGAGAAATATCTGTTGCTCTGCTTATACTTGATAGCTTAACTTGACCATTATGTTGTAACATTTGAAAAAACCCAATGATTCAAAACTTTTTATTGTATTTTCTACTTTAATACAGAGAATGTTGTGTGTGATGTATCTCCTTCACGTGACGCTGGAAACTTTTTAAAATGCCTGTTTTCCTGATTTTTTCAACCAAAGCAGAAAGTATTTTACGTTTGCTTTCTAAAGAGGAGAAACGTCGTTGAATTATAAATTTTTGCGTGCTGTCTTTCATAGGTCACATCACGAGCGAAGACTATGGGATGTGACATTTCACTGTTGAAAAGAAAAATAAGTTAAAAATCAGACGCTGAAACTAAATACTGTAACACCAACACAGAAAAAGGTTGATGTTCGGGAAGGACGTGAGTTTAAGGTATGGGTATCGTTGCCGATCTGAGATGGAACACGACAAGATTTTTGATAATCAGCCTCTGCATCAATCTATACTGATGAGACAAGAATGGACAGACTACTCTGTTACTCTGTGTGGGTGGGTGGGTGTCTGTTGGTTTCATTCTTCTCCCACACCCTCTAGTAGACAGGTGGCCAATCCATTGATAAACCAGTCAGTAATCGATAACGGTTCGATCTCTATAGTTGATATTAGATTGTGATTAAAGCGATGGCCCATGTGAGCTCACATTATCATGCACTACCCACAATCACTCAAAGATCAGCCGTCACTCACACCCTCAATGTTTCTTTGTCAATAAAAATTAGGCTATGCGAAGAGTGCGAATTTTTCAAAAAATATTACAGATAATTGTTTAACAGAATGTGATAATTGATCATTCGTATAACGAACTTACGATGGCAGAAGTTTTAGTGATGTATGATGTAATTTTCACGATTGTAGAAGAATTTCTAGTTGAGCATGCTCGCGTTACAATAATGACTCTCTATTACTTTATTGACTCTGATTACAGTAGAGCAAAAAGAAGAAACAAAATAGATTCATGAAATAGATATAAAATTTTTCTTTCTCTGAATCGTACGTTGCAAGTCATGTTTTTTGTAAAATTATTCAGTTGCTCTTATAGCATGAATAATATATGTTGGACCAACATTATAGCCATCTCTAATATATAACTCAATCCTAGTTTCGTTCTTCAATAAGGGTATGGGTATTTTTTCTGACTGCCAATATTGCGCTGCAGATAATGTTTGAAAAAATTTATCATCTTGTTGTAAAATTATTTCAGCCGTTAAACTTTTTGGTTGACCTGCAAATATATAGAAAGCTACATGAGATCCATAAAGTTTACTTGCAAGAGGAATAGTAAACGAGTATAAATAGATGCGTTGTGTATATGGCGGTGTTAACTTGAGAGCCGGTTCGAAAATCATCGATGGAAATAAAAAGTCAAGTTCTAATTCAGGATGAAATTGTTCACCATTGATGAAAACAAGCAAAATTAGAAGCGAGTAAAATCTTAGCCACATTGACGAGAGGAAAAAATTCACAGTAACGATAAATGTTCTCTATGTGAATATCATTCCAAAAATCGATTTAAACATTAAGCCATTTTAATCTCTGTGCTTTTTATTTCAATACTATAAATAGATCGCACCTATGAAGAGTTACAAGCAGGTGCACTCATCATAAAGTCAAGGCCGAACCCATGTCATATACTCTATTACCGAGAAATTAAAACAAAACGCCTCAAATCACTCGGTGTCTTCTGAAGATGGAAAGATCTTATCAAGAGAATACTCTTGAAAAGACTTCTATTCCTGAGTCTAATCGAAATCTATTTCTTCCGTTACGTGCATTGTTTATTAAATTAAAACTGTAAGAAAATAGAAAATGACAAACATAAACTATACAACAATAAGTTGTCAAAATAAATTATATGCAATGAAACTGCTCTGCTGTACGTTCGTGCAACTACAGTGTAAATATAAACAGGTGTTGTATCAATGCATCGAACTAAAGTACTCGATGCATTATAAGTCGTTATAGGGTCACAAGGCAAATTTTGTTGTACAGCATTTATAGTCGTATTTACTTGTTCAGTAATAACTGGCCGCCGTGATGGATTTGTTTCTATATAAGACAAAAAAATGAATGAATCAATGAATCAATCGAATTCAATAATGAATGTTACCTGGTAAAAATCCAAGTAGGATACAAATTCCAATGAGTAATCCAAATGATAGAAGTAAACATGTAAGCCAACAACAACATGGACAACTGTAGTACCATTCACAAAAATTACACTGTGGACAACGACGAGCACAGTTTCCATGACAAAATTTGCAAAATTTATATGATTTTGGTTTATATGTCTAAAAAATAAAATGAATATGTTCTGTGTTATTTCGTTCGGATAGAAAGCTTACGCCATCAGCAAATGCTTCTTCATAATAATCTTCATCAGATACGTAAACGTCTCGCTCTACGTCGAGTGGAACAGGCTTTTCTCGTTTTTTCCATTGCTTTCTTGGTGAAGTACCACGATGAACAAGTGGAGTTTCTGATACAATAGCTACAGGTGCTTCAGTAAATGTGCGACGATTCGTTTTAGCAATCGGTACAATGACATCAGTATTTGAACTCGTATTTGTTGATGTCGTAGCAATACGAACAATACGTGGTTCTTGTTGTCGTTGTTTTATTATTGATACTTGCGGAGTAGGTGATATTGATGAAGCAGAATCACTATCAGTTGAAAATGCATTTTGTTCTCTTACAATACGTGTTGCTCTTGTATTAGGATAATAAGTCTTTATGTACGCTCTTGGTTTTGGTGATTTTACTTCAACAATACGTACAGTTGATGTTGGAGGTGTTGATGGACGTCGTCGAGATACATAAAGTTTTGAATCAGGTGAAGGAGATCGAATATGTGGAATTGATTGATGATTGTCATAACCATGTCTACGCTGCCTATACATAGGCACTCGATAGACACGTAATGCTTGAGGATCTGTAGTATCATTCGATGAAGCTGACATCACAATGAAGTCTAGTATAAATTATTCTAAAATAGACAAGTCGATATTTTGCATCGAATCTCACCTTTATGAAAAGTAAATCAGGTATTGCTTTTCAATGCTTGATCAACGTATTAATTAAAACAATTTGACTTCTAAGTTATTCTTTAATCTTACGAAACGAAAGCATAATTATCAAGCAACATATAAAAGTATGAAAATTAAGGGCCGAAGTCAAACAAAATCAGAAGTTATGATATTATATTTAAACCAATTTCGTAAAGTTAGATGAAAGTCTCATTCGAGTGCAACATAGCTACTTTGTTTTCTTGAAAGACATACGTAAAATGAGATCTTTTAAGAAATCTGATGTAAGAATTGATTTGATCAGATAAAAAAAATACGAATATGATTATTTCTCTCTGAAATATGCTTTCTTTTTCATTCTGATCATTTTTATTTCTCGCCTTACTTAATATGTTCCATTGAAAATTTCAATCATTTATTCGCTCCATTCCTAAACGAACCAACAACAACAGACTCTTCAAATAATAATTATGACATTATTATTAACATCACATACTTTAGTCAAAATACACGTGGTAGAAAATTCTTTATATCGTGCTGGTTTTCTTCTTCTATTTCTTTTCATCGAAACAGCGCCTTCCAATAAAGAGAAAATGAACTTTATCACAAGTTATTATTTAAATGCTTTTAAACTGTTTGCAGTCAAACGTTGGATTTCCAAAGTTCGGTTTCCAATTAATGAGATAAATAAGAAGAAGTATTTCATTTTTAACTAAGTATTTTCAAATACCTATAATTGATCCTATGTAAGTAAAACTATCCTATAGAAAGTAGCTGAACATGCAACTATTTACAAGAAGCATCTACTAGTCGACTTCTATGTGCTCAAGTACACGTCTGTCTTAACTTTTATTCTCCTAATGACGTATTCGAACTTGCAATGAAATTCAAACGTTGATCATTACCATTGATTCGAATTTATTTAAGTTGATACTTGTTTGAATTCAAAAACGAAAGAAAACAATAAATCGAACATCGACATTAAACAAAGATCTATTTCTTTTATGCGTATAATAGGAAATTTGGAAACTGAAAAACTTACTGCTTAAAATGAAAGATACTCTTTCTGGATCCTTTTATAACCGAATCATAAATAGTAATAAAAGTCTTCTTCTCATTCACAATATGGACTATTTTAAATGCTAATGCAAAATGAATTGTGTTATAAATTTGTAATATTGCAACAATGAACATTTTTTTCTTTATGTAAAGAATAGAAATGATCAGTAGAATAGGATACATGGGTAAATTTATAAATGTCTTTGTGACTTGTCTGATTGCGTTCGTTGTCAATCACTGATATCAATTACGATTCTCAGATTGAAGTATTATAAGTTGACAGTCATCGACTTCCAGCGGAGAAGAAAAACTCCTGTTGAAAGTAGTCTTCGTTTATGTCTCATATTGACCGGATAAAAACTATGCATAAGTATGTACATCACTGTTTGTATCCTGTAGGATAGAAATAACAGATTTACATATGTCTAGTATGCAACACATGAAATTTTTGCAAAGTAATCAAAAACCTTTTTGTAGTAAATTGGATGCTAGTCATGTATATTATGTCTCATTTCTTAATGCATCTGAGCTCTGTTCTCTACCATGTTCATTAGATTTGTTCGTTCTTAACTAAAGTATATTGAACTTTTTAAAATCTGCAATATTCTGTCTCGTGATATACGATTTACCCTACGAGATGTATTCAAAATCACGAACAATCTTCAACAACACTACAATGATTTGCTTCGAAATTTTTGCAGTAAAATTTTTAATCTCGGTCAACTGATTTATATTTTCCAATATCATACACAATGTAAACTTCAGTTCATATAAAATAAATCGATAGCTCGTAATAATCTGTTCCATGAGAGAAAATATCAGAATGAGATCTGAGATAACGAACCCGTTCAGTTAATAATATTTTGAACAATGACCATTCGTTGAATGTGAATTCGTCTAGAAAGAAAATGATTCCAAACTAGTGACAGCAATCATGTCGATATCTATTCATTTTTGACATCAGAGAGGAGAGTAGATATGTGCATCACAGCATAGAAAATATCCACAGATAAAATCATGCTTAGAGAAGCATACCATATTTGTACTAAATAAAAAAAGTTAAAACTTTCAACTGACTATTATGATTGATGACTATAATATGTTGCTTGATGAATTTTTGCATCGAATTTTTTTAATAAAATACCACAAGATAAAAGTCAAGGAGAAACGTCAAACATTGTTTGAATGTGAAGAACTTTTATTCAAAATACAAGAGATGTTAGCGGTGATTAATTGCAAATTTATTTTAATCGTTCGTACTGTTTACATTAAATTGTTAATTTATAAACTCAACCAAAATAGATAGAAAAACAGTCTATAAATGGAGTGAAGACGTACTCACTCAACAAAGAATAATTTATAAGCTGTGAAAAAAGTACAAAAAAAGATCAAACATTATTTAACCAATACATTCAATAGTGAAACGGTCCAAAACAGCTGCCGTATGTCTGAAATTTAACCGAATCATCTCTTCCAACATGTTTATTTCAATAAATTGTTTTCCAAGACAATAGATTGAATGAACCATAAGCATATATATATATATTTAATAATTAAACGCCTTGCTACGTTATTTTACAATAGCATTTAACAGATTAAAAATAAAATAGATAAATAAATATTAGAATTATAATAAGAAAAAAATTAAGTTGAAAGCTAAAATAAAAATGTCTACGTTTACGTCCTGTTTCAGCAAGTATTTTTCGTTCATAATGTAAACCTTTAAGACGTTCTGGACGGTATATTCCAAAATATTCTGATATCCAACAATAGGTTCGATGTAATTCTACGCCCATATCATTTAAATAAATTTCCATGGGTGTTATCCAATAATATCTATAGTCATAATCGTTTCGATGAAATATCTTCTTGACAAATTCTTTGTTTATCTGTATTTCTTCATGCATTTTCTCTTCTGAATCTGGTAATTTCAATCTTTTGAGAAAATAATCCGATATCCAATGGGATGCTGTTTCAGCAATCATCCAATAGCCTATCGATCCTGTAAAACCAACAAATGCTATATTAGGTATTCCGACAGGTATAACTCGTCGATAGAGATTGAGAACAATATTTTCATTGTGCTTCGTGAATCCCATCATTTGTCCATGTATGTCAGAGAAAAACGGAAAATGTTTTCGATATCCTGTTGCTGATATAATAATATCAGCTTGTAGTTCTTCTCCTGAATCCAATCGAACTGTTGTATTATTAACAATATTTTCGATTGTTCCTAATTTTCCAATAATACGACCTTGACGTTTTAGTGATATGAAATCATTCGATATGACTGAAATATTTTCTAGATTTTTATATGAATGTTGAGGAATAAATAATTTATTTTCGGCTAGATGTGGCTCATGAATTGAAAGGACATCATTTGATATCATTCTTGTAATTGTTATAAATATTTTTGGAATTTTTTCATGCAGAAAACGAAATAAGCCACCGTAGGGTGCACCAGGAATCGGAGTGAATGGAATTGACATTGCACGAGTATATAGAACTCGTATTGGCAGGAGACCACCCATGAGTTTTCGTGGAGTCATCCAATGAGCTTTTCGAAAAACTAAATAGCATGAACGAGCATATTTTCCAGCTAATACTGCCATATCAGTTGCGGCTTTACCACAGCCAACAACAACTATACGTTTATTTTCTATTTCTCTATATGATTTAATTTCACATGGTGATAGAATTGAACCAGCAAAATTACTTTGACCACAATATATTGGTTTATAGGGTTCTGCAAAGAGACCCGTACCTATAACAACGAGATCAAATTCATGTGTTTCTTTTTCGCCATTGACTGTTTCCGTTTGAATAATCCATGGGATATTATCATTTTTTAAATCATCTTTAGACACAGATGTAACTCGAGTTCGAAATCGAATTCGTTCCGTAATATGGAATAGATCAGCATATTTTTGTAAATAGCCATGAATGTGTTGCCAAGATGCAAATTCTTATAATGGACAACATGGAAAATAAAATTGTAAATAACAATCATTAAGATTACCTTCTCCATCGAATAGATCCGAAAATTCAAGTGTTCCTCCTGGTTGCTGACTATGTAAATCAGCATATGCTGATTTGAAAGACCAAATACCACCTAATTCATGTTCGCGATCGAAGATTGTTACTTGAAAGCCATCATCTAGAAGTACTTTCGCACAAACTAGTCCACAAGCACCAGCACCGATGATAGCAACTGTTTTTGAGCAAGACATGTACTGCTGTTAGGCTTAAGCTATGAAGTCAACCGACCGTGGCTTGTTTTTATGAATTAATAGATATCAACGAACATTCTTATACAACCACGCAAAAAAATCGACAATCAAATGAAAATTATACATCATATTCGAACGTATCAAAAACAAGCCAGTGTATGTAGTGTTTAAGAGAAAAACAAACGCAATCAATCATGCAAGTAATACCTAATGCAAACGAAGAGATACAACAAATAAGATGAATGACTAAGCATCGGCTACACGATGTCTGTATTGTTATTTCCTCAAAAACAAGGATAAAGTTCATGATTATATTTTCACAAATGTTTTTGTAAAATTCATACAAACTTTTATTCTTCAGTAACATACGAGATATTTTAGAAGATTCTCTGTAATCCCGTGGATAAAAATCATTTTGAGACATGTGATATTTACCAGAGATGTCCATTACGACAGAAAATCTGACGTTTCAACGATGGTTTTTAAAAGAACTAAACTAAACTAAAACTACGGATATGAATCCAAGAGATTTATCTTGTCTCTGATATGTACGTATTTTGAACCGTCTTATATTATACGAAACATAAAATAAAATTTTTCTGCTTGGCCAGTAAGTGATAGTGAAGAAGGTTTGCTACCAACAAAAAAACATGACCGAATGGTGCATTTTACACCATAACAAAGAGCACGATCCCGACTGTAACTCAATCGAATCATAAAGAGATACAAATATTTTTAAGGGGATTTCTGGGAGATTTTTACAAGATCGATAGCTTGTTCTGCTAGTTTGCCATGTCCATTCTTATAATTTATGCATATTGTAACCTAATTTCTACTATATGAATCATGAAATTTTCTCACTTTTCCTTGTGACACTGGGCTAAATCTCTTAAATTTCTTTTGTTCCTGTTCGAAAAGTTGAATTCCAAATGACGAGCATGATCTTTCATCGTGATATTCTATTTTTAAGTGAAAACTGTGTCTTGCGATTTATCCATAGAAAACGGCTACTTTTTGCAAGTTCAATGTCTTGTACAAGAAACGTTCTTCGAAATATTTTGATTTTTCAATAGATTTGTTCTCCAAAGTCTGCTCTTCCCAATGATGAACATCGCATCCTTCTGTCAAAAGTTATTCAGAAAACAAGCACGTGCCTTCTTTTCTTAAACCGATAATCGTAGTTGGCATCCGATTTTTCATTCTTTCTAACTATTAATCGGATATACGTATATGACATAAGATTATTTGATAGAGTGAACATATTTGAAGGAGACCAAATACAGATTTTTTTTTCTAATATAGATTATTTCCGTCGGAGCGGAAGAAATGTATCTTCTCATCGAAAAACATCATCGAATAGAAAACTATTTCATTCAAGTACAATGTTTAGAAAAACATTACAAGTTATTTTGTTTTTAACTTGTTTGCTGATTATTAATCATGTGATTTCTATTACATTCTCATCGACAGTTTGATAAAATATTGACCACTCTTCAATATTAGAAAGTTCGGAATAATTTTCAGTATTTATTCACAGTTCACCTACCATCAATCAGATCAATAAAATAACACACTCATTTTTAATCAACTATTTTCAGTTGTTTTCAATAAACTAAATTCAAAATGGAATAAAAAATTTCGAACATTTTATCAATCTCGATTTCATCCAATTAAGCTTTGATTACATCATATGTCTAATTCTAATGATATTGTCTAGTTGAAGAAGACTAATTATGAAAAAAGAAACTTTGATATTCTAAATACTTATTAATTTATAATGAAACTAAAGTATTAACAACCCACTCTTCCTTTTTGAATAATCATATCCTCACAGATCGATCATATTTTATTGCCAATAGAGAAAAACAATCGAATGTGGTACGATCACTGTACAGTATCACTTACGAATGTTGGCTAAATGTAATCGTCATTGAAGCTTTTCAATTAAGCATATCTAAATCATTATCTATAAGAGACGAACCAGGCATATCACAACTGAAACACACCGCTATCAAACGTAAGAGAACACATCATAATAATCTATTTCGTAATAAGCTCATTGAAACAAAAAAATTTGTTAAGTACACATCAAGGCAAAGTTGCATTGAAAATTTTCAATTATCAAATGAATTACTCGTGATCATTGAATTTCACATGTAAGTATAATAATAGGAAACTGAATTTCTAATCATTCGTTCCATTCAACTGTTTCAACGTATATCCGATAATTTTCTTGTAATGGAATAGTACAAATTGCGGAAGTAAAATTATAATAAACCTCATACGAAAGACTTTGAAAGTTATTGATAACAATAGCATATTCGATTAGTACAGTAGGTGTAATTAATCAATATGTACGTTATTTGTTTATTTATGTGTGATGATAGGTATATAAATAGACTTCAAAACAATGAACGGAAATACTCATTACTAATAAGCCATCAAACTATTTCTCTTTAATCGTTTCTAATTGGACGAAGACTCGTGCATTTTTTGTTTCATCACAAAAAATTAAGCCTGTTTCCTTCTTGTTCTTTCTTTTTATTTTCTTTCTTATTTGAGCTATGCAAACAATAAATCAATCTAATGTATTCTTCTTGTCTTTTTGTTTTCATCTCTCTTATTTAACTATAATATACATCCAATCGTGAACAACAATAACGATTAAAAGAAAAGAAAACTTCTATGTTCTCTTACTCTCTCTACCAATCATTTGTGTCATACACAATCGATACGAAGCCAATTGTTTTTCTATGTCTCTGTACGATCAGATTAGTATACATTCGTTTGATCGAGCATAATGACTGATATTAAACATCGTCAGGAGATTAACTGGAAAAACGAAACTTCTTCACATTATCATTATTATTCGATGGGTACTCGTACTCGTCAATCAAATGATAGTAGTCCTAAGAAAGACATTAATATGATTGGATTGGAAAATATTGAAAAAGAAGAAAGCGATAGTCTAAGTGGCTACAGTGATGAAGAAAATCATAAACGAAAACAACGTCGTTATAGGTAAATAAAAGAAAAAAACTAATGATCATAAATTAATGAAGTAAAACATTTTCAATTTTTATATTCTTATTATTCAAGAACAACATTTACTTCATTACAATTAGAAGAACTCGAGAAAGCATTTCAACGTACACACTATCCAGATGTTTTTATGCGGTAAGTTCATCGAAATGTATCGAGAAATGTTATTAAATAAACACAGATAACATTCTTCATATTGTTGACTTTCAAGTAGAGCATGTCGGATCCTACTCGTACCCGGTGGACTCTAGTTTCAAGTCATCCCGCTGGATTGTACATAGTGCTGATAGAAATCTCATCGCTAATATACACAATGTGCTCATGCATATCTATCTTATTTCAATTATTGACAGTAGAATTCTTCTTGAGAACAGAATTTATTTGTAAGAATAGATCAATTGAGAACTAGAAGAACATTCAACAAATATCTGTTGTGTACGAGAGCATTTGTTGAAAATGAATGGTTCAATATTGAGTTATATCAAATTCATTACTTTCGAAGCCAATACCACTACGAATACTCTAAAGTTTGAACATTTATAAATCGATAAGTTTAGATGCGTTCGATCGATGTTCATCTTCGGATTGTGTCTTTCGTTTTGTTCCTAATGAATCTATAAAAATGTTTTGATGGTTGAACATATGGCAATTTATTGTTGCATTAATAGTGTCATCTGTTGGTTAACTATCATCATAGCGAAGTAATTAATAAAAAAAAATGATCAAATTTTCATTTATAAATTGTCTATGAAATGATATTTAACATGTCAACACTTCATACAATAACAGGAGGAAAACTATTGTGATATACACTTGTCACACGAAGCAGTGAACTAGTATTAAGGTGATAAATTTGTGATTTGTTTGATGAGTTTGTTTTAAGAATAGCTCTTTTGCACATTATCATGACAAATGAATAGAATAGAGAAGATAAATCAGTTGCTATTTGCCTCATGGTAAATTATGTTTTTCACACTATACAACTTTTTTAATACCAGATTATCGATTGTGTTATTATTGATTGCCGTAGGTGGACAAATGTCTCTATACAAAGTGATTATTAACAGACATATGAAATCTCAAGCATTTTCAATCTTAATTCGAATATAGCGTTCAAAAAATAAAAACAATACTTGAATAATATTTAGGAGATGGTTCAAAAAACACACAAAACTAATTCTTATCATTTTCTCTTTTACTCTAAGAATTCTATCATGGATTTTTTTGTATGATTGATTTCGAACTAGATTTCTTTCTCATCAACAGGGTTTCAGAGAATTTTCTTTTTTCTTCGACAGAACCCATTCCAGCAGCTTCGCGACATCCCTGATTAATATAGAACAAAGATTCTTTCTGTTTTAAAATATCGAATTCTAATGAAGCGTCTAGAAAAATTTATCTCAAAAAACAATGTCGACATTTAATACAGATAGGAAATCGCCTTGTTCTGTAGTTTTGATCATATCATCGACGAATAACTCTGAATATTGCCTAAATAAATAATAAAAGATTACTCGAAATCATGAATTCTATAGTTTGATGATTAGCTTTTCTATGACAAGATTTTGTTACACATATTTCCGTAGATTGATGAAATTGTTTTTTGTTTTTATTTGAAGAGAAGAATTAGCAATGCGTATTGATCTAACTGAAGCACGTGTGCAAGTATGGTTTCAAAATCGACGTGCAAAATGGCGCAAACGTGAAAAAATGAATTCACCAACGGCACCATCACATGCACATCCACTATTTACACCTCCAGCAAGTCTTCTAACTCGTCTTAGTTCATTTTCTCAAGCAGAAATTTTATCATCATATTCATCACTTACATCATCATTTCTTAATGCAACAGCAACATGTTTACCTATGTTTCCACCAATAACACCATTTTGGTCGTCAACAAATCAATTTGGCATTAATTTTTTACAACAATTAGCACAATTAGCTTCAATGTCATATGAAAATACAAATGATCAAAATACGGATAAGAACAGTAATAGTAGTACATTAGAAAAACAAGAAGTTCATTCAATCGATGATATAACAAAATTACATTTAAAAGATTTGAAAAAAGAATCGGAATTATCATCGTCAACTATTAATTTTTGAAAGTCGATGGAAATGGTGCAAACAAATAAATGAAAGATAATCAATTATTCCCTTGTGTCTTATTTGTATGTTTTTTTTCTTTACAATAATAATAATAATGATGATGATAATAATAGAACATATAGGTGAGAGAATAAATGAAATGATTTCCGTTCATCAAATAAATAAACACATAGGTGTGGTTTGGTTTGTTAACATAGAAAACGTTTAAAACTAATGATTGTTGATTTAATACACATGATGTGTCAATTTAGTACGTTTATTGAAACAAACAGATGAACTCTTTCATTCGTTTGATAAGTAGTGTATCTATTGCAAAATAAAATCTATCGATAAATAGATCCTATTCGTTGTTGTTCATATTAGTCGGTAAGAACAATACATGATTAACGTAGTTGAGAGATCGATAGCTAATAATCATTTATTCATTGAGAATTTTTCTATATATCATAAGATAACATGTTAGGATAGATGTCAATTAATTTGTATTATGTCACCATGTCGATAATGTGACATAACTATGTAAGTTTGTTTTCTTTTTGTATAGATGTTCAATTTTTGATTAAACTAAAGAAGAACAAGTCGAATGATGAAGTATTCTATCAGAGATATAGTTTATATTCTGTAATACTCGCTTAATTCATATAATATCCATGGCGTACAATAATAAATCAAAAATGCTCAAAAGTAAAATCTGATTGGCTTGTTATGATAGGTCTATTCATGATTTATAATCGTAATTGTTTAATCTGTACTGAAATCATTCTTTTACTAACATTAAGATTCCAATTGCAATTCTTGTATCTCCTTTTATTTTCGAGAAAATATTTTAAGAGAAATATATACATTCGTGCCGATAAGAAAGTAATTCTCAAATCAAATTCATGTATGAAACTATATTGAACATTTGTTTTTATAGAATTAAAATAAAATACTAATCACTTTTTCAGTAATAGCATAATGAAAATAAATTTATACTTTCATATCATACGCAAATGTTTTAATCCTATGTGAGATAATTGATTTAAGATCATGTGTGTCATTTTGAATTATTAAATTTTCCTTAAGCTAAATTATTTCAGTCTGATAAATGATTTATACTATCATCTGTAATAACATATCGATCGTATTGTTTTCAATATTTTTTTTTGAAGCGAATATAGTTCGCCATCTATTCGAAAAATATACAATTCATGAACTAATCAGTGTGATAAGACATCAGTTATATTATTATCATTAAGGTTCTACAATTATTTTGTGCATTAGTTCATTTGGAAGTTATTTCGCGATAACGATGATTCAAATTCGAGTTCATTATTCACACAATATTTGTTTTCATTTCTAAAGACTCTATTAATTCAGCATATGAAACACTTTTGGAAAGTGCTGCTTATCTGAATAGGTAACTAAAAGAATAAGAAGCGGTTTGCTGAGCTTACAAAGAAGCTTCGGTAAGATTAGAATAGTGCTAGAAGTGTTCATACGCAGAGGTCTCAATTGACTGAAAATCTTTTGATAAATATAATGTGAGATCAGATGAATTGAAACATTTTTTCTATGTGATTAAAATTACTGCACATTTCTATTGAACGAATATTCTTTCGAAAATATTTTATATAGATTCAGTGACATGTATGAAAAGATTGCACTTATTAAAAGAAACCGTCGATGTGAAAAAAATATAGTTTCAAAGAAAAAACATAGCAATTACTTAATCGAAGAAGTCTTTCAATGCATCTTGTCTCATCTAACTATCGAAGGACTTTCGGCCTATTGAGAGATCTCCGGTTCACACCCACAAAATATCAAGATCGAATTATGAACACCTCACTGCATTGCCGATCGACGTTGAAGTATTTATTGAACAATCAACAACTAAAATTCCATATTGAGAGTCCGTCGAGAAACAAATGTCAGTTTCAGTCAAACAAAAAGTTCCTTTATCGAAATATGAACAGCTGTTCGTCATAGGCCAGTTTCCAAAAAAGTTAGCTATAATGACTGAACTCTCACATCTTTACAGAGAAACCTTTTTCATCAAGGTGTTATCATATGAAAATTGCCAAGTTAAAATCCTCTAAAAAATTTCCATAAGAGACACTATTTTTATTTTGAAAGTTCTCATGTTTCAATATAGAATCTGAGTGTTGCCTACGGTTTCGCGCTTCCAATGAGAATTTATCGACTAGTGGAATTAGCTTCATCAATAGATCGATGCACAAGTTTGCATAAATAATGCATCTACAATCGAGGTTAAAAATGTGTAATCAGTAACTTAACTGAATTTCGATGCCGATTTGTAATTAGAGTGTCTTATTTATTCATCATTATTGACCATTGCCTATGATTCATTTCAACTAAACTCTATCGATTATAAAAGATTCAAGGATGAATGATATAACCATGTGAAGCATGATATATATTACAAAATGGATTTCCTTATCAAATAGATGTACAAACTAATATGAAATTTTATTTCGATTAACGTTTACATTGTCTATACAATAGAAATTTAAGTTTTCATCATTAACTGTCGATAGATGAATTTCGATGAAATTTTTATCTAAAACAGAATAGTTTCAATAAAGATATGAATTGTTTTTTACATGGAATATTTTTATTTCAAATTATTTGACGTAAACTACGATATATTGAAACAACACAGTTCACATCAATCCATGCATATAGAAATATATCACTTGATAAGCCTTTTTTAAAATGAAGATTGAGCCAAATCGATGCTATTATGGTAAATAATTTACATACGAAAAAAATCAATCGATAAGCAAGACCATGATGTGTTCCTATGCCATGGACATATATCGAATAACTTCCAAATGAAAGTATTGCCATATTACATATAAAATTGATGTATTCAAGTATTTGGCGTTGTTCATCATATGATAAACATAATTTACCAGACATGTTTTCATTTCTTAATAATATTTTATGTGATGAATCAACGAAAGATGATCGATTGAATATAATACTTTGATTTTTCAAATCCGTTAATTCAAGTTTCATCTTTGTCATTTCTTTATTCAATTGAATAACATCGGATAAACAAAGTAAAAATATAGTACTATAAAAACCGGCTACAACACCAAAGACAATCGATGCTATATTAGTTTCATTCATGGAGAGAAATATTTAAAAACAATTTTTCCTAAAGAAAGAATATAAAGCAAACGTTTATTTGTTTTCTGTAGACCTACAAGTGCAAATAAAATAAACCTAATAAATATAATTTTGAGCGTGCAGTTGCATCATATAACTCAGCATGTATTTCACATAAAAAAGAACGATCTGCTTTTCGTTACATTTAGTCTGATAAGTGTTAGTCACCAACAAAAAGACGACGAACGAACGAAAATCTTCATTTAGATAAACTTAATATATATTATATTGTAATATATTATTCTGTTTTATTCTTTTACATGGATTGGCAAACAGATTGGACCAATCAAATTAGCAAGAGATTGTGTGCTAGCATCTTTGCTATAAGCTATATACATATTAAATAGTATAAATTTTAAAAAAGATGTCGTATCATTTTATCAGTTACTATTAGTCGTGATCATGTTAGTCTTTGCCATTTCGTATGTGAGCACTGAAATATAATACAATCGGAAAAAGCAATTTTATCTTGACATAATGTTTTGGTCAAACTTTTGTTATTTCTTGGTAGCACGTGCATCGGTGCAAACGAGGAAGCTCTACCATAAAGAATGTTATGTATTTGAAACATACATGTTCACAGAAAAAGAACGAAAGAATATTAATGCTCATAGCGTAGAAAAACGATCTTGTTGGCGTAGAGACCGTTAGTAAACTTGTTGCTTGATATTGTTACTATGATTTTTCATGAACGAAAACTGTTGGATACGTGACTTTTTCCAAAGTGAATAGTAACCTGTAGTGCTGTAAAGTAAAGAAAAATAATTTAACCATAAGCTAATTGATCTCATAACTGAAACTGTCGTGAGAATTTCGCCTGTTCCAAAACGATTTCTAACCGGCCGGACCGGACTTTTTTCACCGGTTCAAACACTATGATGGCGTATTTCACATTGAACAAATATTCTATGACGGGATGAATCTGAATTTGTGTCGATGCTGTGCAGAACGATAAGGAATGTTCGTAACTTTCACCATCACAATAACCTCTTTCAGGAGACAGAAGATACTGAGAAATGCTTGATTCTACCCAAGATATTGTATGAAACATGATGTATAATCCATATGCATTTAGAAAAGGAAAATCATAATATCAACAAGAAGAAAGCGTATTCATTAATGATGATTGTATAGCTTCACTCCAGAGTTGTAACCGACCAGTCCGGCCCGGTATAGAGTTTTTACGATTTTGCTTACGTCATCAGAAATATCGATCATGCTACGATTCATTTTTGTATATTAAACTAGTTTTTATTTTATATCGATGACTATTTTTATCAATATCCTGGAAAATACAACAGAATACTTTGGTTGACATAATATTCATTAAAAAAAAATCTCTAATGTATTCTACTATGCTAACTCATTTCTATATCAAGTTATTTTATGGAAACACAATCGAATCATTATTCATTATTGTGCCTTGTAAAATAATTGATTTATTTTTTTAATGATTTACACAATATTTTCCATAGAGACGAAAGAAATAGTACAACAAACCTACTATAGAGCTACTGTGTCTCTAATGAGAACCTATGGGACTAATTTCACCATCTAACAGTTAGATCATTTTACGGATCAAAATGCAGCATATCGGAAAATTCACTAAACCGCTTGAGAAAGCATCTAAATCTTTGTTACTGCGTTAAATGAGCAATGGCATCGTTGCAGCAATATCCGAAACGAGTCAGAACTATGGAAGTAATTGTGTCTCGTCGTGTACTTCAACCGAGAAGAAAATAACAGAGACTTCTATTGTGAATTTCGCTGATCCCACTTAGACTTCAACATTCATTGATAATCATACTTCACAGCATTGCTTTAACAGTGACATGAAAAACCTTAGGTAGTATTTGTCATGAATCGAAGACAAGTATAACTTACTTACACGTTGATATGTACTGTATAGGACGAGAAAAAAAACGAACTCAGATTCATGCAGGCTTACCGATCGGTCTGATCTGAAAAAAGTCCTAGCAAATATAACTCTGCACCATTCGTTTATGTACCTCACCGTCTTATTGACGGAGCTGATAAAGATACATTAATCATTGGCACTCTTGTATTACGTAGGCAATTATAAACGGATTTTTTTAAAGATAACTACTTTCTGAAATGATGTATCATACGTCAGACTAATCCGTTTATTCACTAGAAAGATAGGCGACAATGAACATTACCCGCTTTGATCATTAATCATGGAATACTGCATCGACTAGCCATTAGTCTTAGTCTACGTTTTTCATGAGTAAGTTGCAGAAATGCATAGACCCTTAAATTCATTGCTTGTAATAATTATCGAATAAAGAAAAAATGTATCATCTTCAAGTTTATTCATGAAAAAAATGACGAGCTCAAAATTCATCCGTTCATTACAAAACAAAAACAAACTGTGCACGTGTTGAAAAGAAAATAGTAATGTTAGTAACTTTTAATTTGGAATCAATCACGTTTTGGTACAAAAAAAATAAGAATTAAAATAAAGTAGTACGGTTCAATTCATAGTTACTATAGAAACAAGATGAAAATGTTGGTTTTAATGAATTGATAAGTTTTACAGATAACGGTGTTGTTCCATTAGAAGAGACGCTGTTGAAGCATTTGCACTACCGGCACGATTAGCATACAGATAACTAAAAGATATGATGAAGTGTATTCGAAGTAAGAACAATAAATAAAATATCTATTTTCATTCTAAGAACTCTTGTTAGTTAGAAATGTGACAGAAATCTTCAAAAGTATTCATCGATTTTGTAATCTAACGTAAGATAGATCGCTCAAGTACTTTAGCTAATATTAATTCGGAACGATGCATGATTTAGTAGACGATAGGATTAATTTTCTATCATTTCTCTTTCAGAAGACCATACCATGTAGTAATTATTAGTAGTACATAGCAATCGTTATTCTGCTATTGTACACAACGTCACCATTTCCACACAGTACTATTCTCGTAAAGTTTTAATAGCTTCATATCTATTTTATTGTTGTTCACTTGAATAGAGATGTTTCAGACCGTATTCTCATCTTCATGCATATGATGAAGCTAGACGAGATTGCCTGTTTTAATTACAGAATCATGATCAATAAATATAAATTATATGGAATAGTAGATGATATATCATTCATAATCGTAAGAAAGTTACTCCTATGTGCGAAGTTCGAATTCAACAAAAAACCATTAGAATAGCATAAGCTATGAAAATAAAAATGAATGTACGGAGTAGAACTGTAACGTTTCTTTTTCTGCTTTCGGTGACTAACATATGTAAGACAATCGATTCACTCACATGTTGCTGTGATTGAACTTGCTTTGATGGATGCTATTGAATTCGGAGCATTGGTTACAGTGCCTGGATTACTTCTTGGTGTTGTACTTGTAGTAGGTGTTGTAGGTTCTAAAATATATCATGAGTCAAGATAAGATACAACCAAATATCATAAACTGTATAGATAGATTTAGCATTAATAACATCCTGACATCCATCAAGTCCATAAAGGACATATGACGTTGACGTAATTATACCGTCAGTATCATTAAAATTCTAAGATACGCCTACAGATCGTAGAGTATATGTTCAATTGAGACAGGGATTACTTATTTATGTGTAAAAAATAATTATGTAACCGTCATTAGTATTCTTATTTCTATGTCTTATCGAAGCTATCTGGATAGTTTGTTTTCATACGTGTTACTGTTAACTTTTGCAGAACTGTATATGGTATATGAGTCGTTTATAATGAGAGAAAGCAAAGCATTTTTAACATGTGATCAAAATAAAATGTTATTCTGACTATAATACTACGAAGATCTTTTTCTATTAGAATATTTCAGTATCATGTGAAAACGACTAAATTTTTTCATTGATCAAATGCTCATCGTCGGAATTCTGACCGAGATAAACGCGTACGAATAAAAGAGTCTAATAAAATAAGTAGCACATGCCAATCAGACTATAACTGCAGTAAAGATTGATCAGATACAATCGAAAGCTCTGTCGTATAATTTCTAGTGAGATTAGTAATATTTAAAATGCAAAAAAATGTGAGCATCTGTTAGAGTAGAAGAAGTAAAATGAGTATTGATATTGACATAAATCCTTTTAGGTAAATGGAAGGATGCATAGGTTTCTCTCTCCAACGAGTTGTATTCACTGCAAACAGACTCACGTGTTGATGGTGTAATTGATGAAAGAATGGCCGATGTTGGACCACGAACCAACACCCAATAATCTCCCAAGGCAGATGTTTCTGATGTTGTGATTACCAAAACGTATGGTCGTCCAGATGATAGGGGACTGTCGAAACGGAAGCCCTTTCTGATACCGCCATTTTCACCTTGAGCAATCAGATTTCTCGTTGGATACAATGGTTCGAAATTGTCATACAAATAGCCAAGAGTATTCATGTTAGACACGCTTGTAAATGAGTAAGTTCCTGGTGTAGACACAGTGACTTGTATGGCCTGATAATAGTAGGCATTTCGTGTATCTCCATTAGGTCGAGCGAATTGGTAACTACTCGGGAGTAGTGAATTTGGATAGTTTGTTGACACTAAAACAAAAGACATTTTCTAGAATAATCGAAGCTGATCGCTGTGAAAAAGAATTCAAGTTCGAAATCAAGTGTACAATCTACTAAGGGAACAGGTCAAAGAAGCAATAGATTCTACATAAGGTTTTCTAAGTATCAAGAGGCTTCGAGTGATTTTACATGTTTTACTTGAAATTTAAGCAGCTGTTCGAGCACTTACTTATGACTACTGGTGTGATAGATGTGAAGCTGACGGAAGCAGGACCAGTAGCTGTAATTCCAAAGTTTCCCGTAACAGAACCACCATGTGTTGTGACTACGAGAATATAAGTTTGTCCCGATTGAATATAAGCTCCGATGCGAAACTGTAAACTGGTACCACTATCATCATCTTTAATGATCAAGTCGGCAGTTGGATTCGATGGATCGAAATGAGTACGGTACAAATAGCCCACAAGATCGATTGAACTGTTACTTCGGAAAGTGTAATCACCCATTGCGGTCGCAGTGATTTGAATGGCCTGAAAATAATATTGACGACCCGCAATGCCTTCAGGTCGCGAATAAACTAAACTGCTTGATGAAAGGGCACCTGTAAATGATGTTGGAATAGAAACCGTCGTAGGTGCTAAAAGCATAAAACATAATTAGAACATCTATTGTGTGAGGATAAAAATTTAAAGGCCTTGGATAATCAATAATTAGTGTACAATATTTAGATTACTAGATAGAGTAAAATTTGCGTGCCAACAAATAAGAATGATCGTAAACTTACGCATTGTTATAGGCCGACTTGTCGATGGTACTATTGACATAAGACTGGGTACAGCTGGACCTGTCCCAATAGCTGTGAAATTTCCCATAGTAGCTTCTCTGTGTGTCGATACAACAAGAACGTATGTTATTCCGACTTGCAAGTAAACCTGGATGCGGAACTGGAGAAATCCACCGGCATCATCGTTTTCCGTAATTAAATTCATCGCTGGATTGGATGGATCGAAAGTTGTATTGTAGAAATAGCCTCTTGTGTCGAGTGAACTATTACTTCTGAAAACGTAGGTACCAGACATGGGTACGGTGACTTGTAAAGCTTGAAAGTAAAAATATTGGGCTGGACTACCGTTGGGTCGATAAAATATGGAACTACCGCTTGTCAGTGCACCCACATAAGATGAGGAGTATGAGGGTGTCGTCGTTGCTAAAGCAGTCAAAATAAATGAGCATTAAACCGAGCTCATCAACACAGCAAACAGGATGATTGTCTTAGAATGCAATATTCTCAATCAATGCATGCATGCAATTATCTCATTTGATGTTCGTCATGTCTTTGAGGAATCTCAATCGAGCAATAATTCTAGGCTAACTTGAACTGCTGATTCATCTTTAACTTTTATGATGATAGTATTGTTTTTTACAAGCAACATAATTTATATTTAGAAAAGTAAAACAGTGAAGTTTTCTTCTCACGCTTACTCACAGGTTCTGTTGATGATCATTTATATAATACTTAAAGTCTTAATTGAAAAATTTCTTCAATCAGAGATGTCAATATTTAAATGCTTGTTGTATAACAATTGATGCGCGTTATCAAAAAATTTTTTCTTGAACCGATGTGCGTTCCCTCATAAAATAGTCAAGTGCCTCTCAACCAAAGAATTTTCATCATTTCATAGTCTATGGAAACTAATCATCTGTTGTCTCTTGTTTATTTTCAGTGATATAACATGCCAGATACTTACGCATTGTTATCGGTCGACTGGTCGGTGGTACAATTGGGTTAAGTCCAGCAGTGGCTGGGCCAGTGGCAATAACAATGAAACTACCTTGCGTAGCTTCTCTATGTGTAGTGACCACTAGAACGTATGTTATTCCGGCTTGTAGATTCACTTGAATTCGAAATTGCATGGAACCACCACCATCGTCGTTATCAGTTATTAGATTCATGGATGGATTGGATGGATCAAATGTTGTGTTATAAAAGTACCCTCTTGTGTCAAGTGTACTATTGCTTCGGAAAATGTAGATACCATTCATGGGTATAGAGACTTGTACAGCTTGAAAGTAAAAGTATTGGGTTGGACTACTACCGGGACGGAAAAAAAACGGACTAGCGGATGTTAACGTATTCCCATATGTTGATGAAAAAGACGGCGTTGTTGTTGCTATGAAAATTAAAAAGAATGTTTCGTTAAAGTTAGAGTGTAAAACACACTGACATAAAAAATTTCCTAGTGTCCAGTAGATTTTTATTCGAGACGAAGTTCATCAAACATCTAGTAGTAAAGGATAGAGTAGCCGCACAGCAAGATTTTATGTATCAGAATTCTGCTTGTGATACATCAATACTATACAATATATCTGTCAAAATAAATTAAAAGTTTTCTCCACTTCACTCGATTACAATGCTTGGAACTGTAAATTTCATACACTACACAACGCAATGTGAAGAATGAAATTATTGTCTATGATTGGCTTCAGTGTTTCAAGAATTGCCCTTAAACACATGTATTTTTGAAAGAATCAACCTATGATAAACGGACACATCGAAATAGCATCAACTTGCTTAATAAACTAATCTTATAACAAAATTTGTGTGCGCCAACTTTGAAATAAGCATTCAAAACTTGCTGCTTATCATTTATCTAAATATGCTACTGTTCATTTTATCGAAAATTCAACATATAGTTAATTTGCATATATTGAGAGTGAAGACCACGAATAGCAAACGAATACAGAACTTTTCATAGAACGATAGTCATCAGTGAACTGATGTTGTAGTGTTCGAAACGAAATCGACAACTGGACACATTCTATTATAAAGAGTGCTACCATGCAAATCCAAATTTTTAGAGAGCTACCTACTCACAACCATGTAACGATACTACCTGACACAGATTTGAAAAAATGTGAATACTTTATTAGAATAAGTAATTATCATCAAGTACTTACGCGCAGTAATGGGCTGGCTGGTTGATGGTGTGATTGATGTGAGAATGGCGACAGACGGTCCATTGGCAACAACTGTGAAATTTCCCTGAGTCGATTCTCTATGTGTGGTAACAACTAGAACATATGTCGTTATCGTGTTCAAGAAAGCTTCAATGCGGAACTGTAACGCTCCACCACCATCATCGTTGTCGGTAATCAAGTTCACGGTCGGATTAGATGGATCAAAAGAAATTCGATAAAAATATCCTCTTGTATCTATGGTGCTATTACTTCTGAAAACATAAGTACCCATTGTAGATACCGAGACTTGTACAGCTTGATAGTAATAGAATTGGGTTGAACTACCACCGGGACGATAAAATATAGGACTATTTGATGAAAGTGTATTTGCATATGAAGATGATAAGGGTGGTGGAGTTGGTTCTAAAAAGAGTCATAATTATCATATGCTAAAAGGTGCTTGTCCTCCTAGCACAATATGAATAAAACAAGCAGTGAAAGAACTATCATATTTCTAGTTGCTTCTATTTGAGACATCATATCACTTATTGTGAAACGTGTGCTCCTTATGAAAAACTTACGTGTTACTATAGGTCGACTAGTTACTGGAGTGATCAAGGTGAGACCCACGGTAGCAAGACCAACGACAGACACTGTGAAACTTCCAACCTCATATTCTCTGTGTGTTGTCACTACTAGAACGTATGTTTGGCCAGCTTGTAAAGAGACTTGGATGAGAAATTGGAAGGAACCACCACCATCGTCGTTATCAGTAATCAAATTTGTGGTCGGATCAGATGGATCAAAAGGTGAAGTATAAAAGTAGCCTCTTGTGTCCATCGTGCTGTTACTCTTGAATCTGTACTCGCCGGTGACTGATACGGTGACTTGTAAAGCTCGGAAGTGGTAATATTTACTTGCATCACCGCCAGGTCGAAAAAATGCTGGAGTAGTCATGGTTAGCGAACTTGAGAAAGATGATGATACAGTGGGAAATGTTGTGGCTAGAAAAATCAAAAGAATTGGTTGCTTAAAATATTTTAAGAACAAGTCAAAGAAAACTAGCGTTCAGGTAGAGGCATTTTAGAAAAATTTTGAAAAATAATTTGCAGTTGCACTTGTCTAGCTACTATATAGTTCAGTGGCAACAAGGCAATCTTCCAATTAAGTGTCTTAGACGGTCTAAAGTTTTGTTCCACATATGGATGTGCTTACAAGATCTATTCAATGGTTGGAAGAATATGGGGGTGTAGGAGATTCAATTTTCGAACTTAACTCGGAGGAACTCGAACTGTTCGCCGAATTTCCTGATACTTTCTAATGTGCTTATGTTAATTTTTGTTCTGTCCTAGCCTTCACATATTTTCCATGTTTTTTTGTGATAGTCTGTTGTCCCTTTAGGACCGTAAGGTCATGGGGTCTTTATGCAATACAAGAAAAGCTACTATATAGTGATGGTGTGTTCTTTATTCGTAGGAAATACATGGGTGTTGAACTCACGTGTCATTATTGGCCGACTTGTCGTTGGTGCGATTGGTGTAAGACCAATAGATACTGGACCCAGTGCCACAACTGTGAAATTACCAGTTATATATTCCCTATGTGTGGTCACCACAAGCACGTACATGCGTCCAACTTCAAGAGATACCTGAATACGAAATTGAAAGGCACCACCACCATCATCATTTTCAGTGATCAAATTTATCGCCGGATTGGATGGATCAAAATATGTCGAGTAGAAATAGCCTCTAGTGTCCATTGTACTATTACTTGTGAATGTATATATACCAGTTATGGGTACAATAATTTGAAGGGCCTGGAAATAGTACAAGTCATCTGTAAAGCCGTCCGGCCGAAAAAATAATCCGCTACTTGTGGAAAGTGCGCCCATATAAAATGACGCAACAGTACCTACTGGCGTTCCTACAATACATAAAAACAGTTTTATCTAAATTAGTTTTAAAAATATTGGACAAGTTTGTCCTCTTCCTAAATATCTCTGATTTAGAACTGTTTTAGAAATAAACAGATAATTAAATGATTGGAATTTTTGCGATAAAATAGAATCGCCATTTCTCATGCTTAGGAAGAGTAGTTAAGTAACTCACCTGTTACTATTGGGCGACTTGTTGTTGGCATAATTGACATGAGATTAACGGAGGCTGGGCCAGTGACTGAGAGTGAAAAGTTTCCTGTAACTGATCCCCGATGTGATGTTACGACAATTATGTATGTGCGTCCGGCTTGGAGAGTAACTTCTATACGAAATTGTAATATGAAGCCACCGTCATCATCATCCGTAATCAAATTCGTTGTTGGAACGGATGGATCGAAAGAAGTATCGTAAAGATAGCCCATGGGATCAAAGTTACTTTCACTAGTCAAAATGTAGTAACCGGTCGAAGATACAGTTATTTGTACAGCTTGATAGTAGTATGCGCTATCCGTAGGACCATCTGGTCGATAAAATATTGCACTGCTAGATGATAGCACATTTGTGTATGATGTTACAACAGAAGCTGGTGTCGATTCTAAAACAATGAAAAGCAGTGTTTATTATAACTTCGTTAAATCAACAGTTGATTTTTCGTGTTATTTTTTTGGCATAAAATATCAGAAGAACTATGCAAAAGTAGTAGGAAAATTTCAGAATCATTTCGACGAATTTTTAAGTCATCAATCTCAGCACGTGCTTGTATGTGTCTCCGAGTTTCTTAACTAAAAGTATTCGTTCAGTCTACATTTTTACTTGAAAAAATTACAATCTCTTCTAATTACTTAACAGAAACGAATGTGATTGTCCTGTATGCACATCAGATAGTCTTTCCAGTACGCATTGAGAGTCTGATACTCCGGAAGAGATATGAGCGAAGCAGGACTACGGTAAAATTTATAGAATTTTCTCATCAACATTCAACAATGTGAACTTGCAATAAAATATTTTCATCATTGAGTATCGCAAATACTGGTTGAAAAATTAAGTCACGGGTTTTGCTCGATTTGATGTTGTCTTGAATTAAACACATTTGGAATCTTTTATCTTTTTTAAGCAAAAGATAAGGGTTTGCGTTGTTGACAACCATACACATCCTAATTTAAATCATAATATTGTTCTGTCTCTTTCACGCAACTGATTAATGTATCTCAGACCTCAGATCTCAGACAACAGGTGTTCTAATAATTGATCAATGAAGACTATGACACCTTCTCTAAAACGAACGCTTGATAGGATGCATTGAAATCTGTTATGGAAACTTAATGATTATCGAGATTTGCACGTGTATTAGATTTCTCAGAGAAAGAAAACAAGCACTCGGGCATGTAATGTTCATCAATGGCAACTAACACGTTGGTGCTTTTCCTGAAGTTAATAAAAACATATGGTGTTCAAAAGTCACTGCTAGTTATTCAAATGTATGTCGTGAATTTAGCATTAATGGCTAACTTCTTTCTCTACTGTGGTTGTTTTTCAGAGTAGTGATACTGAGATTTTCAATTGACTCGTAACAAAATAGCCAGTCGATTCATGATGAACATAATAATACGCAGCGTTCTTATTTTATAATCATTAATAGAGCTCATTGCGAGCCGATTTGAGTCTAAATCGTTCGTTTCAAAGTTTTAATTTGGAACGAAAGAATGAAGCGAGGTTATTATTCGTCATTGATTGAAAATCTAGTCTTCGTATGAAAAGTATATAGCGTCTACTTACGTGTTCCTATCGGTTGACTCGTTGATGCCGTGATTGATAAAAGATTGACAGCAGCTGGACCACGAGCTAATACAGTGAAAGCTCCCGTAAGATATTGTTGATGTGTTGTAACTACTAGAAAGTAAGGTCGCCCAGCTTGTAAGAAAACTCTGATGCGAAATTGAAAGATAATATCACCACTGTCATCATCATCAGTCAATAAATTCGACAAAGGATTGGATGCATCGAAGAAAGTGCCGTAGAAATAGCCCATAGTATCGATGCTGCTGTTACTTGTAAAAATGTAATCACCAGCTACGGGTACAGTGATCTGTATTGCTTGGAAGAAATAGTAATTGTCGGTGTCACCGTAAGGTCGATAAAATACTTGACTGCTCGGCGTTAATGCACCTGTATACATTGATGATAAGATAGGTACCGTTGGAACTAAATGAATCAAAGACAAGTAGTAAGGAATTTTTGAGTTCTTGACATGAAAGGCGGAATGATAAAGTATTTCGGCTGCAGATGCAGCATGTTAGCCGAAAATCTCGAAAAAGTCACTATCTTAAGATAGACTGCAAAGAACTAATTATACGCACTTTTGGCATATTTATTTCCATTGTGAATTCAGAACGCCTGTTACTCTACTAAACGTGTTTTTTGAATTCCTAAAGTTAGCTATCAAATAACTTGGAATGTAAATAGTATAAAAGATCAGAGACTATTGTTTATATTGCTATCTCAATCCAAGTATATTCATCGAGAACTTATATTAAAATAAAGCATCAAACAAACAGGTATGAAGAAATTCATGAGAGAACATCATCTTCTAACAGTTTGTACGCGATTGCATGTCAATAAACATCTGTTATTTATGAAAATGATCTGCTCATGAACAGTAAAAAGAAAGATGGTCATAGTATATCGGCTACTTGTTTTCTGATGTCTTCAGGCTCCACAGTGATGGGAACAGAAACATAGGAAACAATTCTCTTTTTCTTATATATTGATGCGATTCACCTGAAAAATGTCGAAAAAGAAAAACGTCGAAAGGAAAAATGTCGAAAGTAGAAGCGCCACTTCCCACACCCGCACATCTTATGTGGCGCCTCTATTTTCGACATTTTTCCTTTCGACGTTTTTCTTTTTCGACATTTTTCAGGTTTACCGTTCCGCAGTTTAGTGATAAAACTGACTGACGAACAACTGTAGAAGGACTAAATCATCATAGAGAACGTGTTTTGACACTGTAGATGCAGTAGAGTTAATCAAATTGTACCAGAATTTACATGTGTATTAGAAATTGACATGACCAGATACGATAGGGTCGACTAATTATATGTGTATATAAATCACTGAGGATTCTAATAATTAAGAATAAAATCACACACATCAATAATCTAACTCACATTTTCAAAGTTGAACATATGGCGAGTATTTTACATGTGCAAAACAACTGTTATGAAACTAACCTGTTACTATCGGTTGACTGGTTACTGCCGTGATTGCCACTAAGTTGATGGCACCTGGTCCAACGGCTGACACTGAGTAATCTCCTCTGCTATTCCCTCGGTGTGTTGTTACCACGAGTATGTATATTTGTCCACTTTGAAGAAAAGCATCGAGTCGAAATTGAAAAAGATCGTCACCACTATCGTCATCGTCAGTTATTAAATTCACCGATGGATTTGATGCGTCGAATGAAATGCTGTACAAATAGCCCATTGTGTCCAAATTACTGGAGCTTTGGAAAATGTAATCGCCGTATGTAGAAACAGTAAGTTGAATTGCTTGGAAATAGTAGATTTCATTTGATTCACCTTCAGGTCGAATAAATGCTTGACTCGACGTTGACAGTGCTCCTGCGTAAGATGCCGATCCCGGTCGAGCTGTAGTTGCTACAAAATATTAAATTCTATTTTAGTGTGATATGAGAAAGTAATTCGATGAGGGTTGCCTTCCTAATAGATAAATTCAAAAACGTCGAGAAAGAAAGATTTCTACTCGAGTTTAAACTGATGAACAGATAGATGATATATACTATGCATGGAAGCAGTTTTGATCAAAAACTCACGTGCTACAATTGGTCGACTTGTTGATGGTATAATTGGCATTAGATTAAGCAAGGCAGGTCCAGTAGCTACGACTGCGAAAGCTCCTTGACCGTATTCTCCATGTGTTGTTACTACGAGAACGTACGCTTGTCCAGCTTGGAGAGAGACGCTAATAAGAAAATTCAAAAAATCGCCGCTATCATCATCGTCAGTGATCAGGTTCGTCGCAGGGATGGATGGATCGAAAGGGTTATTGTAAAAGTAGCCCATAGTATCAATGAAGTTGTTACTTGAAAATGTATACGATCCAGTTGTGACCACAGAGATTAGTATCGCTTGGAAATAGTAGAGTCGGTTCGGATCACCACCAGGTCGATTAAAAACTAGACTGCTTGATGTTAATGAATTTGAGTAGGACGATGTTACGGTTGATACAGTGGATACTAGAAGAATTAAAAGAAATAATTACTAACAGCAAATGGTACATAAGCCGATGAGAAGATTTCTTCTGAATAGATATATAAAAGGGAATCAGCGAAAGAATCGTCTTCGGTTAAAGTTTTCAAAGTCATTCTAATAGTATGATCTTCAATATCAGGGTACAATATTAGAGAAACACTTACAAGTTACGAGTGGTCGACTTGTTGATACTGTGATCGATGATAGAATGACGGAAGCTGGTCCAACGACTGAAACGGAGAAACTACCTTGTTCTAAATCCCAGTGTGTTGTAACTACAAGTATGTACGTTCGTCCGGCTTGAAGAGCAATTTCGATACGAAATTGCAAGGAGAGGCCGCTGCCATCATCGTCGTCGGTGATCAAGTTTGTCAAAGGAATGGATGGATCGAAAGGAATATTATACAAATAGCCCATAGTATCCAAGTTACTGCTACTTGTTAAAATGTAATTACCAGTTGTGGATACAGTGAATTGAATGGCCTGAAAGTAATATAACTCGTCTGGGTAACCGTCAGGTCGAATAAAAATTGGGCTGCTTGATGAAAGTGCACCAGCATACATCGACGTCATGGGCTGTACAGTGGATACTAGAATAATCGAAGATCATGTTATGATAGTTAAGGGGATTTATAAAAAATGAATTATAACAAGATCGTCTTATTAGTAAATAGACTAAAGACAGTATCAAGAATAGAACTCATGATAGATTTCTCAAGTCTATGGGCAATAGTTGAAAGAAACTCACCAGTTACTAATGGTTGATTTGTTGTTGGTGTGATCGGCGTGAGCTGTATGGTGCCAGGTCCATCGGCTAAAACTGAGAACGGACCCGTTTCAAGATCCAAGTGAGTTGTGACCACGAGAACATATGTGCGTCCCACTTGGAGAAAAGCTTGAATACGAAACTGCAAGGTAATATAATCATCATTATCGGTTATAAGATTCGTCATGGGATTGAATAAGTCAAATGAATTTTCATAAAAATAGCCCATAGTATCCAGGTTGCTGATGCTTGTAAAATTGTACGTACCCTCTGTGGTTACCGTAACCTCCAGAGCTTGGAAATAGTAAACGTCGCCTGGATAACCGTTGGGTCGGAAATATGTTAAACTAGCACTAGAGAATGAGCCTGCGAACGTAGCTGTTGCACGTACGATGTTGAAACCTATTCAATGACAAACATTCAGTGTTACGAAGTACTATATTAAGTGATCAAATCATGTGGCTTCGGATTCAGTACTAATCTCGAGTCCAGATAACATCGGAATATCGCTTATTGATCAAGCATAAAAATCAATACACTTTCTTCTATGGCAAATCTTATCATGATGACATCTAAGGGATAATGAGTGTTCAAGTTGCAGATCAGAAAAGGAAACTAGTTCACGTGCGATGCAGGAGAGAATGGAGTGAACACATAGTAGAATATGATAGGTTTTGTCAAGTAGAAGCTACCACTAACAATCAAGCATATCAACAATAGAATAAAATAATATATTGTCATTGAGAATTTGATGAAGATATGTGTAACAGTTTTCGAAAGTTATTAGGAATTGTATCGAGAAATCGAGTTCTTGCTCCAGAGTTATACTTGTTTCAGATATTTTCTAACATGAATGTTACTTGGTGGAGTTTTCAAAACAGAGATGGAACGTTAATCATTATGGACTAGATTACGGATGCGAAAACTTCTTAAATAGTCATACACTGAGCTTTTAAGACAAATCCTAGTTTACATAAGGCACGTTCAATGAACGCCTTACATACGCTATTATTTTCTGATAGATAAAGATCAAGTATTGATTTGCCGGTCAGTTTATTTTCTTCAATCTAATATTAAATGCACATCGAAATCGACACTCATGCTTTTGTATCCTTGTTCTAGTTCAGTATTACATAACACCTTGCACAAAAATTTTGCGCGCTTTATACGTACCAGCCTGTTTACTGGCAGCTGCTCTTAATTCAGTTTTCGAATGGATATTGATGGCAGCAGGGTCAGATGATTGTACTGAAAATTTTCCGGTTACATCAGGACTAAATGTTGTAGCAATTAACATGTATTTGTGATCGGGTTGTAGTACAGCAGATATTTTGAATTGCCCTTTGCCATCGCTGTGATCGTCTTTTGAGATCAGATTTTGTACAGGATCAAGGACATTAAATTTATCATCGTAGATATAACCATAAGTGTTAATTGAACTTTTAATTGTGAATGTGTAGGTACCCATCTTTGAAACACTAAGTTCGATGGATTCATACTTATAATTTTGTTTTGATTTCTGTGATTCACGAGAAAACGTCGGGCTCATTGCTGTCCAAGCACCGGAGTAAATCGTTGTTGCATGCTCTTGAGAATCTATGAATGTTGACGCTGTTGATTCTAAAATAAGTCAAGGAATCGATAGTATCCACTTTTGTGATTCAAATTCTAGTAGTAAAACCAATGTAATAGCATACATGTACTGGATACATTTGATTTTAAAGCTACGAGCTTCATTGAAAATTTAACATGAGTTATCTACTCGATCTGTTCAAAGAAATGATTTTCTCAACAACAAAAATGTCGCTGTAGTTGTTGATCGCCTATGAACTAGTAATGTTTCTGTGTCTACATTAGGCCAGAAACGGTTTCAATCCGAAAGCGTTCTCTTATGTATCTCTTCATCTACTAATGTATATCTATCTATACAAGCCTGTAAGAATCTAGACTAAATGGTGAGTTCAAATTCCAACAACTAAGAACAGTGAGCCTGCTTAATTTCTTACTAATATGCTTCATGAAGTAGACAAGCTCTTCAGCACTTAAATTATTCAGTCGGATCATGAATTTTAACCGATAGGGAATTGATTCGGAAACGATCTTACTTCCTGTTTTGTCTTCTGCGCTGTTATGAGCTGGTTATAAAAGAATAAGGTATCCGTCCCATATGCACGTTTGTATGCTCGGTACCCTGCGTCTCACAATTAAAGCTTCATTCTAGAAGTCATGTATTAATTATGGATTGGTTCAAGCAATACAGAGGATATTGATACGTTTATAACTTAAGCCTGACTAAAATGTAAAAGCACTCATACAAACAAGCGTTCTGACTGCAACACTTAGGGATGAGGATTTTCAGACATGATTCTGAATCTTAGTTGATAGTTGAGATTTGAAGTCAAGCCCATTACTGTATCAACAAGAGCGATGTGCAACAGGCATTAGAATCTTACGGATTGCAACTCATAATATTATTATGGAGAGGCTGGTAATGATAGTCCAAGGTAGATGTAGTTAAAGTGAAGAGTGAAAATTCAAGACTTCAACATACTCAGAGGATGTTGAAGACTACACTAGTATTGCAAACAAATGTTAAATTTCTTAACAAATTCAAAGGATTATCGTAATATAATCAGCAAGTACGATACGAAACGCTATAGTAAGAAAATTTCGCTCAACACCCACTATGGTGAATTCCTGAGAATGTGGTAATCGAGTTTTACTCATCCATTAAAGAGTAGCCATTCTTATTGTTTGCGATAGACGAAAATCCTTATTTACATACTGCTTGTACATATGTATGTCGACGGGGAACTCGATTAGTAGAAGAGGTACCCAAAAACAAAATGCTTGCTGCAGCCGTTTAAAGTTTCGCACTACTCTTTCGCTCTGAAGAAAAGCCAACCGAGAGCATCGTTCCATCTATAAAAGAATATGATGGACTAACATACATAACAGATCAGAATGTTTTCGTTTGTGCGTCGACAAAAGGTCTCCTCTTAAAAAGTCCTAGTATAGGATTTTCAGACGAAACTCAAATATAAACACATACAGAAAGTCATTCGGCATACATTCAAGAATTCAGTGGATGAGATTCCGCATCAACTTCCCATTAAATTCAAGCAATATCGTATCCGTAACACATTTCAACGACGCCGAAAGGTAGTACAATCGTACTTTACACGTATTTCATCTGTATTGCATAGTATTTGACTAATTCTTCAAGTGCATTTGGAATCGAGAAACATGCAAATCTGTTTCTTCCTATTGACTCGTGCTCTGATCTTGAAATAGTTCGAAATTTGTAGAATTTTCAATAGAAGAAAAAGTATCTCTATTATCTTGACTTCTCTCATCATCATGCATAAAAGTACTATTCCTTACATCATGACATTAAACTATAAGGCTACTGTTCTCAAACGGTTCCCTTATTATTACAGATCTTTCAAAATTATTCTACCTAAGCATAAGGACTTTCGAAATGTATCGTGTTGTTTACCTTGAATCAAGCCGAATAGAAGGCCACTGATGACAATTGTAATAAAAGCAGCATCACTAAACAATGACCGCCACGAAAGAAACTTCATTGCTGTCGATTTATTGGATGGGGATGCTATGCTATACTTAATTTTTGTGTTGATTGATTTGAAATTCTTGCGAACAAAGACGCCAGCGGAGTCTTCAATCTCTTCAGTATTAACAGCTTGCTGCATCTTAGCTGAAGCGATTCTGTATCTGTGCAGAGTCTTTCTTTGTATTCCTGATGCCTTAGAAAAAGATAAGAAAGCAACTCCAACAATCTAAATAGCGCTATCGCAATCTTATCTTTTACTTGTTTATGGGCCCATTAGAGATGCGTGCTTTCTAACTCACAAACACTTTCATTTATCATTTGCTTATGCAACGACAAATATGAAATAGATATGAATATGAATTTGCGAGTTTCTCTCTTACAGGTGACTTTGGACTTCGCAGTTAAGAGAAACACGATAAGTTATTGTTCCAAAATGTTGCCATCACAGGCTTCAAGAGAAAATTCGAACAAGTACAATGATGGTTGAGATCATATCCAAATCAAGCTGAAAAAATAGAGTGTGGGTGGTAGCGAAGGCATTGATATGAATGTAATTGGACTTTCATATAAAAGTCCGCGCTGATACCCATGAGCACGCTCACAATCACACTCGGGCTGTTAGGCTACATGATCATACTATGCCCATATTCATACGCATCCCCAGTTCTTTTTAATACTCTTGCGCACAGCCATAGTTACTTCCATAATCGGGCTCACACTCTAAGCTTTATTTACACCCAAAGTCCTACTAAATACACAGCCCATACATACACTTACGCAATACTTTCGACTTGCATCAATATATATATTTCATCACATATAAAGAATTATGATTACGAATAGGACTCAAATGAACTATGGTCATAGCAGCTTCAATACCTACACATAATTATAGAGACATAATAGATGAAAATAAAATCCAGTATGTGTATAAGTATTGATAGGATTACTATCAAACGTACTCCAGATCTCGTGTGATTAAGCAAAGAATAATAGAAAACCACTTCACATGTTGAGATCTAAATCGAATATCGATTCATCAAACATATTGAAACCGAACAGTAAATAAGAGACATATCAAATGCGATCTTTTAGATAAAATCCATTGGGCTTTGCACGATGACAGCAACAATGAAACTGAATCATTGCATGGCTTGAATATATTTAATGTTGTGCTCTTCAATTTCAGTCAGTAGTAGATATCAAAATGATCAAGGTTTGTTTTTAATTCGAGCAAGATTCAAACATATACTTGAGCAGGCTACTGATTGATGGCCAAACATTGAGATGAACATTGAATGACAAAGAATTGAATTATGTCTCACAAATACAATTCACAATTATTTGCATGATTGCTATTTGTGATTTTTTGTGTTCAACAGATATAATGTACAAATAATGAAAAACTTCATCCTGCTTCTAGAAACCGATGATGTACTTACTATTGGTACTTTCTCCGTTAAAAATGTCTCATCCGATGATAGTGTTATGTAGCTTATCTGTATTCTGTTCGAGGAAGTATCTACCCAATTTCACACTGATGAAATTACCTTCAAACAAAAACAAGGATAGAAGTTTTCATTTTGTAGCAAAACATAAATAGTATCGATGAGCTTTATTATAACTACATTTTTCTATAAGATTATTTCGAATACATATTTCAATGAGAGACGAATATTTGATAGATCGGGTTCGATCCTTTTATTTGACTCATAGGCCACACCAGAGACGGAATCGATTCGGTGTCGCACCGAACCGGACCGAAACGGTTCGTTTCAAAATTTTCAAAAACTTAAAACGGTTCGATTTTACTCAGTTCGAGATTTTTCTCGGTTCGGTTCTAATCCAATGAAATCGCTTTATTGTTCTCATTGAATACACTGATTGAATTTTGAGGAAAACATGAAAGGATTGATTATTTTTCACGATTACATATCGTTTAGTGTGAAGTGTAGATTGCGGCATTTAGTATTTTGCAAGCATCTCAGCAGAAATCAACCGTGCGAATTTGATTCTTTCTTTAAAAGATACGTCTTGAAAAGTTCTAATAAAACTGTATGAACAAATCTTTATTGATTTGTTTTAACGATGCATCCAATAAATGAAATAAATAGGTCACAAGATAGTGTTATGTCGCACAGTATTTAATACTTGAAATAATATTTTGTTTAGCGAATATCTCTGCCTGAAAAAAACGAGAAAACTCTGACTTTTATTACAGAAGATGCCCCGTCAAAGTTTCTAGAAAAAGTGGAAAAACAAAACTCTATTGATTGTCTTTGATACTATGTCCGATACTCTAAGTGAACAGGTCATATGATGATACCATGTCCCACTTTATGTTCTATAAGAAAAATATTTCGAAGACTTCTTTTTATTTGAAAATAGCTCGACTTTGAAAAATTATAACGTCTTGATTTTTTTTCAAAAATCCACCCTTAAAAGTTCAACAGAAACTTCAATAAGTAACTTCTTTTTCGAAAGCACCAAAGCTGTCTGCGTATGTAATAATGTGGAACATGGGATCTACTCATCTTGAATATAGGAACCATGCTAAAAACACCTCAATGAGGATTTATTTTCACAGTTTTTGTAGAACGTTTCATGGCATATCTTTTAAAGAAAGAGCCATGACTGTATAATTAATCTCTGCTGAGATACGTGCAAAATACTAATTGTCGCACTCATTTTGACTCGTTCGGTATAAATTTCAAGTATACATAAGAAAATCATGTTTAACAAAAGCAAATATTTCAACGGTATATCTTTCATTTTCAAAGAGGTCGCCAATATATTCAAGTCATTCGGTTCGGTTTGGTTTGGTTCAGAAAAAACACGAACCGATCCCATCACTCTGGCACACTGTTCAATATCCAATGACTTTTCTGCGAATGGATAAATAAGTTGATTTCTGTGAGCAACAATCACAAGATTTTGAATTCTTCATCAGTTCTAAAATTTTGCTTATTGAGAATATCAATGAGAGCAACAATCGATAGTATTACTTCGTTCCAATGTGTTATACAACATATCTCCTGTTCTTGACATATTTTATATCGTTCCAGACAGATATATGGGGTAATAAATGCAATGGAAACCTTAATTTGATGATTTTTAACATTGTAAAAATATTTTTCGAAAAAAAGCATGAAAGGTAACTGAATGATACAGTTTCTATCCATTTATGTTAGAAATAGAAGGATAGAAAAGTATGTATGCAAAAGAAACTAGTAGTGGATGGCTGTAATAATGGCATTTTCTCTTAATAGATGTCCGAAGGAAAATATGAGTTGTTTAAAAGTAGAATTTGGTCAGATAAACACGGCTGTTGAATCTATGCCGTCACTGTTACTTACGGTTAGAAATAGAGATTTCGAACATCTATTTCTATCCGTAGAAAGAAAGTCTCGAGCGTTGTACGAATGTATAGACACGGACATGAGCTGTGTAGACGAACTATAAATGTAGGTATGAACTTTGTCTTCTAATCGAAATTCTCACGTTACCTTGCGGTGATCGGTTCAAGTTCACGTAAGATTGATGATGTGAACATGCCTTAATCAATAGATTCCATTTGGTTGAGGATTCAGATCTAACAAAAATGAATCTTAGAATGCTTAGGCTTAAGTCAAGTTTTTTTACTCTCCCTTCCAAGTAACTAATGGCGGATCTGCCAAAATTAATGACAACTCGATTCCGGCTTCAATAGTATTTTTCAGAAGTGAGCTCAAATTAATATTTAATTGATGAAATTCTTTTTTACCGTACTGCGAATTAGATCCAAGCTTTGATAACACCACATTTCTTTTCGTTTCATTTTACTTCATTAGTCTGTACAGCTATTTTTAGTGCCCAAAGTATATTAGAATAATGTGTGTTGAATATATCTTAGCTGTAGACAAGTAACTACTGACACAGATTTGAAAGTGAATTTAAAGTTGTAACTCTTAATTACAGAATCTATAGATTGAACTGGTCTAAGTTTTTTTTCTCCAGATTGTACCGAATCGGATTGTAGACAGATAATGAACGAAACAGTGGTAATATGACAGTTCATCATTATTTGTCGGTCTATACGGACAATACTCTGTTCTAGAAGTAACACAACGAACTTCAAAATCAAATGCTTCTTCATGAAAAATGGTAATTGGGTAATTACCTTGGTCGTTTGGCGCATACTATGATAGAATGCTAGACCATTGTCAGTAATAGTTTCATTGAGAGCATTGACTACATCATTCGTTTGGGGTTTTTTTTTTAACATACGGATACAATCATTGAGTGGCAACGTGGAAAATGTTGACTGGTACAGAATGATCACGCACAAGTTCAGATTGGCCAAACCCGTTGGTAACCGGCATTGCCCAAGCAGACAAACATTGGGAAAAACGCGTTTAAACGCACAATCGGGAACGCCGATTGTGAGTCACTAACGCTTATTAAAAAA
>OENT01000832.1:2887-30329 GCA_900239685.1 Rotaria macrura | reverse complement strand
CGTTTTCACGCTCCGAAAGTGAAAATTCTGCGTAAAAAACGCGTTTCTTGCGTTTTTTTAATAAGCGTTAGTGACTCACAATCGGCGTTCCCGATTGTGCGTTTAAACGCGTTTTTCCCAATGTTTGTCTGCCTGGGTGGCTGATCAATGAGAAAATCCTCTGAATCCTAAATCTATGTGAACATGAATGAATTCAGTTCAGATTGCATATTGATATGAACATGATTAAGAATAAAACAGTAAAACCGATATTTTCAGCTTAGACTCTTACTTCAAGTATGTATCGATTCGTTTCGTACAAATTTTTATCAATCGTCCTATTGTAAACGAATCATATGTAATAGCAATGGATCTGACATTTTAGGCATCGGAATGACCAAGTCAATGAATGGAGTGTCTACGAAAAATTTAGTATGAGAATTTTACAGGTGTTCAGTACAAAAAATACTTTTCGCTACACACCGTAAGATATTATGAAGCAGACTAACAGTTCTTCCAAGCTTCACGATACATAAATAGATTAAATTTATCTATGGATAGTACGTATTCCGTGAATAGTTGTGAAATAGCATTGTTATCTTCCTGCCGCATCGGAAATATCCCTCTGCCCGTTCACTGGATTAAAGTTAAAAGTGAGAGATCTTTTCTGAACTTTTTCAATATCTCGTGAAACTGTTGCTACGGCAGTAAAATCTAAAAAAATTGCTTTGAAAAATCCAGATTCTATACGTATTATTAAGAATAATCAAGATATCAAACATATACTCTTTCAATGTAATTTTATTTCAGCTGCACACCGATGAATTTGTTTTTATTATTTGATACTGAAGTAGCACCTACAACAGGTATAAGGCTTACTGTTGATCTGCCATCATTAACGGAAAATGATGATACAACTATTGATTAGGACCACTGCTTTAAGAATAACTTGAAATGATTATAACTATCGCCACTGGAAAATCTCAAAAATTAAAAATTTTGCCGCCACTGCTGTTCGATGACCCATCACTTTCACTTGTACCTACAGATTCAAACTCAACGATTTTCACACTTTACTTTTACTCAAAATATTTATCCCTATTCGATTGGTAATAGTTCGTGACACGAAATATCGTTTGCTTGGTGATGAAGAATGCATCCATCACTTTTTTTGCAAACTCTAATGACATGTCGATTCGTTGAACTCTGTGAGACATGCACTAAATTCTCCAGTTTCGAACTCAATTAAATCTACTGAATAAACGCAGGATTTCAAAATTTGACTGAACATCATATGTAACGAGTAAGCCTTAAGTTTCATGTCAAATCAAGATCATGAAATAGTGCTCCTATATCAATGCAAAACAGTAGCTTATGTATCTTATACACATTTAGAAAAGCGGGACAGTAAAAGTTGAATGAAGGATCATATGAAATATATTCACGAGCATCTCGATGCTTACTCAAATGTATGTCAGACTGGATGTACAAAAACTTGAAACCCATTCAAGTGTCCTTCGAAGAATCATGCGAGAGAGATCATACTTTAGAAAGTGCCATCGACAAGATAGCGTCCAGGATTATGGCATACTGCTGAAATCAAGATTCATCTAAGTAAAAGAGCTCATATGACTATTCAATAGATGCTTCTGAAAAAAATGACCCCCATGTCTTTCAATTTTTTGAACTATCATAGAAGCTTAATTTGAAGAATTCCATGTTGGACGACTATCTAAATCTGTTAATCTTGAATTGAGCTAGAGTGCAGACATAACATAGCATTTTCGAAAAAAACCATCAGATATTTCTTCAAAATGACTGTATTTACAAGTTATCAATCATATTTTTTGTCTCGAAATTTTCGAAAACAGAATAGAAAACGCCTTCGGTTAAGCAACAGCAACATTTAAGGGTAAGGATTTCTCAAATAAGTTCATTCAATCTATGCACCTTGTTATCAATATATTTTGTTCAGTATAATTGGTAGCTTGCTTAAAAGACTGTAGTAGATTTGGTTTTTTCCTGGCAAAAAGGACAATTTGACTGATTTAAACTCATTAAGATTAGCGTATCGATATTTTCAGAAAGATATTAATCAAAGATCCAACTCTACTTCCGGTGAAAATGCTCGATGCCATGGAAAATGTGAACTGTTTTTCTATAAATTACAAGTTATTTCTAACAGCGTAACAAGGATATCCTGCTAGGATGGGCTCAAACTAGTCTAGCTCATTCGCTCGTTACGCTACTTTACCTTAAACCCGAAGACTCCTATGGTCGGCTTAGACAACTCTGGAGTGAACTTAGCTTATACCAGCCCACATCTCAGTTACGTCACTTGTTATTTCATTCTCTAAATTGTGCTCATCAATGTAATATACTATTACCACGATCTTACTTTGATATTATCATTGTAAGTCGATAGCTGAATCGTTGATTGTGACTTCTAATAAATTTACTATGATCTTCATGTGACTACTAATAACATATATGTATATTTGAAAGAAGCACTTTTCTTTTCGACCATCCCAAAACTCCATTTCAATTGACTTACTAAAAGGATATGTTATAACTCTCGTTTTCGTCGATCGTGGCGTCCTTTTATCTATGATTGATAAGAGAAAACGCATGGTGTACAAATAAAATGCGAGGCAACCACCCATATACGTTGCAAAATACATTTTGAGTCTTGTCATCAACTCATGGCAAAAATGACGAAGAAACGATGGTGTCTTTTTACCACTTTCGAGTAAGATAAATCAGATACAGAAAACAACATGACACACCCGATTGTCAAAAGCACTGTGTAATTGTTTATTCTCTATCTGTCTGCATGATGATTCTAGTGTTGGAAAACAATAAAGAAGCAAAAGCAATGCTACTTATATTTGCCAAATTTCTTACTATATATCATCTGACTTATCCGTGAACTACAATATTTCAGATATAGGGGTGAAGAGATACGTAAAGCAAGCGACTTTGATGGTTCTCCATTAAACATATGAATGATTCTTCTTGATAACGAGAAGTAGTATGTCATGTATGTTTTTACAACAATACACACCTACAGTCACACTCCCTGATAGAATCGCTAGAAATCCGTCAAAATATTTATATTATGTATTTCATTCGAAAAGAGATCGGCAAGATATTCTATAGATTGTACTCCGATTTGTTGTTCTTACCAGCAGGTTGATTGTTGCGATCATTGAATATTAAATGAACCGTTAGAAAAGACAAAAAAATACTCGCTGTATCACACAGAAAAAAAAACAGCGAATCGCTAAAATATGAAGGCAGTATTCCGGCTAGTTCCTGATGAAAATAACAGGAGTTGGCTGAAAACCACTAGGAAAAGTTCAAAAACTTTCTGACTGGAATACTGTTTCCATTTTCCATTGATTTCTGGCATTTTCATGAAGAAACCAGCCAATATTTCTCAACAAGAACGTGTTCTTTTGTGAAACAATCTGAAAGAAGTATTGCAGTATATAGGGCAGAAACTTGGATCCCTACTTTCGTCCCATAGATTGTCATAGACTTAATTGATATACGATCAAAAATCGTATGTCAATGACATCTGTTTTTTTTTGAGTTGTTTCGTTTTTATACTTCTAGAGGATTAGGTAAATATTTGTGAACTATTGTTTCACATTATAAATCAAAATGAACAGCTTTTAAATAATTAACATCAGCAGTTACATCGAGTTTCACATTTCAATCCGGCAAAGATTGTGCTAAGAGTTTGTAGTTTAGTTCGTACGAAAATATTTTCGATGTGAGCCTCAAAATTAATGTTCAGCCTGTAAAAAGACTTTTTCGTACGATCATTAAACAAGCATTCGGAGTGAGTGTTGAAATGAACAGTTTATTACAGACGTAGTTCAATTAGAAATATTTTATCACCAAATAATTAAAAGATAACGAGTAAAAAAGAAAGAAAGAACGCATTTTCTTGTTCATTTCTTTCTCTTTCTTTGTCTAAACTTTTGTTTATAAATAGTAATTCTAGTTTAGATTTACATTAGAGATAAACATGTCCCAGTTTGATGATGCATCGTCATCGGCTTCGTGTTGTGAAACACCTACTCTATGACATTGTTCTTAGTAGGAATCTGAAATAGGATGCACGGGTACACTCTATTGTTCATGACATCATGTATCAATGCACACTGTTTTACAGACCAAGGTGTACAAAGCGTACGAGAAGCGTAAAACTGGTGCCGTGCCACAAAAGTAAAATGCTTTTCAATCACAAAAGAAAAAGAGATCTGACTGAATACAAGACAACAACTGACACATTCCCCACACCCTCTGATTCATCCACGACTTGACCATACCCAATAGATAAATTTCTTCGAAGCATAAAGCTTCAAAAGCTGTTAAAAACAAAGTGTGCAGTCAAACTTCAGTGTACATAGCGTACAAACTGCTTTTGTTCTGCAGTGTGTAGAACAGTCTATAAATTCCCTTTCATTAGGGTACCGTACATTTTATTTTGCTGGGTACACTCTTTCATTTAGAACACTGCTCATGGATCATCGTCATTAATTTGCAAATATTCGACAAACTAGTCTACGGATTAGATTACTTGAAGATCGAACTCCTTTTAAAGTCATTTCAAACACAATAATTCTCTGTTTTTGAACAGAACACGAGTCGAATAGAAAATTAATTTTCATCCGACAAATCGAATCCGAATGGCACTTTTGTCATTCGTTTCGAACTCTGGATGACTTGTTTTGGATTTTGTAACAGCTTAAATTTTCTTCATGATGTTAATCGCTTACATTTTTTTCTCGTCGTTCGATAGATTCGTAAAGGTATACAATGCACGGCTGTTGTAAGAAGAAGTTACCGGAACAGATAGTAAATCATCGATTATGTGAGAACTGAAAGGAAAATAGAGACGGGTATTTTCATTCAATGATCAAAGAATATCTCTGAATTAATATTGTCCTGTTCGGTGGGATTCTATTAAATAGTGAAGTACTATGAGATTTGACTAATGTGTAATCAATTCAAGCAGATCATTTTTCCTCAAAAGTTAGAAGAGTTCAAAATAGAAAAACATCGCAAATAAGTAATGATTGAGAATGTTAGTATTACTACTTAGCCCTTCGTTAAGATTCATTTTAAAGCTCCATTCATTGAGCTACTATAATTTTCAATGAAATTCAAATGAGAAATCAGTTCTTGCTAAATAGGAAAAGATGAAAACTGAGAAAAATTTTAAGAACTGAGAATTCACGAGTCTTGTTCATTGACAATTATATCTGGATCGTTACATTATAATACTTTTACTCTTTCCGATTGAGATAAACGATAGTAAAGTTGATTCATCGAAAAAGACTCAGTTTCATACCCAGGTCGAACGATACGGACGGTAGAGTGGACGCAGTTATACGGACCGTAACATCATTAAAATAGGGGCGTGTACGGCCGTATTTTCACAGTATACGGCTCCGTATACGGCACTTTTTCTGGGCACAGTAATACAGGATCGTATACTGTGAAAATACGGCCGTATACGGCCCTATTTTAATGATGTTACGGTCCGTATAACTGCGTCCACTCAACGGTCCGTAACGGATATCCGTTTTGATTGACCTGGGTAGTTACAAGAAAATCGATCTGTAGAGAAAAAATTCATTTGATTAGGATATGAGTATTCTATTTTTGGCAAGTTTTGATGAGAAAACGAATAGAATATATGCAAATCGAACGAAAAATTTCACAGAAGTTTATGAGAATATAGAAGACTTGAACTTTAAAATAAGAACTTCAAAATTCGTCACACAAAAGTTCTGACAGAATCTGTTCTCGATCAATTTCGAAAGTGGTATCACCACTTGAAAACCTAATGTTCCTAAATATATAAGAAAATCGTCTAAAATTATTGGGATATCTTGAAACTTCTCAATTCTATACCGATTTCTTCGAGGGAAATGTTGATCGAACAAAGATCAACCGTAGTTCATATAATTCTATCATAGATGTCACTTGTGGCGTCGTAGAGGGATAATTCTCTGAAAAACCACAGCGTCATGGGAGGTGTTTAAAAAATACCGTTTTGAAAGCGACGTGTGTGTGTGTGGGGGGGGGGGGGTTCTTTGTACTAAAAATTTCAAAATTTGGTGGACTTGTATCTGGTTCAGGTTTCCAGAAGTGCAATGCGTAGGAAGTAGATAAATCTCATAGAATTCAACAGAATTAAATTATGAACGACTCCCATATATTTTATTTCGACATAACTATTTTTAAATCCGAAGAATTAAATATATGAAATGGGAATCTACAGATAATTCAATTTTGTGCGGTCGAAAATATTCTGAAATTTTAGCCTTTTTTAGGATATGTCAGTAAATATGAAATATACGTTAATGGTAATGGATATTTTCCTATAGAGTACAAAACACAATTTTTGGACATCAACAATTCATCGTATTCTCCACGTGCATTTAATGATCTTGATGAACAACTTTCTAGCGAGACTCGTAAAAGCGCTCTTATCACTAGGGACATAACTAGGGATGCAAAAAACCTCGAATAGATTTCTAATTTGCCACCAAATCTTTCTGATCTCGACTTTAGTTAGGATTGATTCGGATCTAATTCCTAGATGTAGATTTCGCTTAGATTCTGATCTTAGAATTGCTGCTATCGTTAGATTTTGTTGAGCTTTGGAATTGCGTACTTGAGTTTGACTTTGAGAGACAGATTGGATTTAATCCTGGAATTTGGTTCCAATCTAACATGACTTCAGGTTTGTAGTCGTGTTACATTGGCATCAAATTGAAAACATTTGATATTAATGTCTAAAACTAGTGAATTCTTTCCACGCATTTGAAGCTTTATGGTAAGTAGCATCATCATATTTGGTTAACCTAAGATCAAGTCCAAATCCAAACTCTAGTCCAGAACAAACCGTAATATTCTACTCATACCGAAACTTGAGGTGTTGGGCTTGTTTCGTCACTAGAAGTCATTCGGCTCTGAAAACAGGGGGAAGGGCGCAATACGGGCATAAACTATATTTTTCTATCCTACGAGCCATATTTCAAAACTAGGAGGTGTCGCATCCCTATCCGCTTCCCCTCGCATATCTACGCTACTGCTTTTAACACTTCATGCACAAAAAGAATTGCGTCTCTAGAACTTTTCTAACATTATTTAAACAAAGAAATATATCTACTTATCTTAAAGAGTCATCGAGTTGACATAGATACATAAGTAGAGTGACAATGATGCTCTCAATAAGAGACTACTAAGATATGAGACAATCTCATCGGGTCACGTTTTCTTTCGATTTTTTCTTTATCATCCTTGATTTTTAGTAAATGGAATTGAATGAGTTACAATGCTATATAATTCTTGATGGAACTCATCCAAAAGTTTGAATAACTATTAGCAAAACTCATCTAGAATACTATTCACTGAAAATCATTATGTTTTATTTTCTTTGTGGCATGAAATGAACAATGCTAGATAGTAACAAAGCGTAAGTTTTATATCACAAAATATCAATCAAAACAATGTTTTATTCATGGTTTCATCGAACTCAAGCTACTTTTTCATGCTTGTCCTTTATGAGAGAATACTCGAACAGATCTCACTTAAGTTGTTTTTTTTTTCTATGCTATAGATTACCAAATATGAAGATCCACTCTGATAGAAAGCAAATTCTTTTTAATGGAATACGGAAATGCAGTAAAGCATTCATTATTATTCTACGTGAGAATACACATGTAGATATTCATTTTTACTTTGATTGACTTTCAACATGAAATTCATTGATAACAAAACCTTGATTAAACAGTATGTAAGAAACATGCTTTGACTTCGATTATAAATTGATTCGGAAGCGTGAGCACAGAAAAAAAAAACAATTAAATTGTCACTATGAGTCTTGCTTGTCTATTGAAGTCCATATCATTTATTTTCTTTTCTGTCAAACTATTAATGCCAACCGAAGTTACGTTGACTGTGAACTCCTTATATGTCATAGGGTTTTATTCATTCGATATTGAAACATCCATAGTTAAACGATCCTTTGATACGCCGTAATTACTTTCTTTACTGAACACAGTAACCGTCAAGGACGTGAGAAAAAAAATATAATTATGTAATTGAATTATTCTTTCACACTTAAACCTTGTTATTACCAATACAAATTGATATGCATATGAATCAGATATTTCTTTTTTAGCAAGGACAAAAATACAAATGAATGTTGTTATTATTTTATTTTTTTTTGTCGAAAATTATTTTAAAATAGAAAATTATATGGCATTTAAATTCAACAATTTGATACTAACATGAGCGATATACCATTCCTCAAATTGACAAAACGAAATGTAGCATACGAAAAATTCAATTTTATTTGTATGTCCAGAAAAAATTTGGACAATATATAGGCTATTGAAGTTAAATTAAACATTTTCTCTACATATGTTACACATACAAGCGTTTTACAAGCTATACACATTAAGAAAAGAATCACGATTTACAAAAAAAAAAATGACGAAGAACTATCTAATAAAAAGGCTTTGTAATAATCAACACAAAACATGTGTTGTCAAGCGAGAAAAGTGTCTTGTATGTGAAAGTCAAAAGAAAAATGTTTAAGATAATCACACAAAACAATAAATAACTTCTATAATGTCATGCAAATCAATATTTATTTTTTAGCCCGTCTACCATTTGTTTTTCTTGTAGTTCGTTTTACATATGCTTTGCCTTCCTATACAAGAAAAACAACAAAATCAAAGTAATAATTTAAATATGAACTATCATAGTGCATACATTGGCTGTTTTAGCCATTGTACCAAGCCGTTTTAAAGTTGGTTTACGTCCAGTTTTTTGTTTTTTGAGTTTTTCAAATGTTTCCTTAGCCAATGCAGCGGCCTGTCGCCGTTTAGTCTCTGCTCGTGTATCAGCAAGTACTTCTTTGCCGAGTAATTCTTTTGCTTCCTTTAAGAAAATGAATATTTCAAGATAAGCACATGCGATCATTTATTTCTGACATACTTCCGTTGTGTTTTGCATCGTTCGTGTTTTTGATAATGCCGGTTTCTTTGGTACTGTATTTTGTTCATCACGTGCATCTAGGATAGCATTAACGTCTTTTAGACGTTTTGCACCCCACGCACGTGTTAAATATTCTTGACCAGTCTAGATAATTAATGAAAATAGAACGTGTACGTAGTTTATATTTCTAAAGAAAAATATTTGTCTCACAGCAGCAGTAGCTACCATCGTTCCCGTTTTTTTTAACGATGGTTTTGTGGTTTTACTTTTCTTCGGAGACATCGGTTCGCTCTCTTTCTAGTATGTCTTTGTGTCGTGTAATTGTATGTGTGTAGAATCACAGAAATGAATGCATATATATATAGGTGAAATGTGTTTACCTAGAATACATTGAAAATAAGGAATAAATTAATATTTCTACGCAAAATAAAAATTAATTAATGTGTATTTTTCAAAATATACATTTGTCATTATGTTCAGAAAGATTCTATTGCAACATCAAAGTTCATATCTATTGTTCAAGATGAAATTTCATTGAAATACTGTTTTATGTGCAATACACCACGCTTCAATTTCATATGTCGCGAGTAAAATTATACGGGGGTGCAAGTAGAATCAATAGAGAACGAAAGAATGAAAAGAAGAAAAAAACGGCAAGCAGTAGAGTACGCTGGGGCAAATCAATTACATTTTTCAAAACTTTGTCTTTTTTCTTTAATAACTTTTTTAATTTTCATCGGATAAAAAAGTTCCGCTACCAACAGTGTAGAGAAAAGAGTTCTCTATCCAGCTGTATGTTTAGTTTTTCAAAATGTTCCTCAGGCACGGATCGGCACCGGATTTTCAGAACCCACCCTCGGCAATAATTGATTTACCCCATGTGGGGCAAATCAATGATTCTGCTGATGTCATTGGGTTAAATCAATTATTCTATATATTTTTACCTGCAATATATAAAACCTTATTTTTTAAGGTTCTGTAAATCCTACATGAAAATTTTTCACACGATTAGAAAGCCAAAACATTTTTCTACAATTCTAAACTAATCCGAACTATTTGGAATAGAATGGAACCACGCACAGTATAAATTTCTAAGAGCACCCGAAAAAAAAATTTCATTGATTTACCCCATCTGGGGTAAATCAATTATTGCACTGACATAATTGGGGGAAATCAATTATTGCCGAGGGTGGGTTCTGAAAATCCGGTGCCGATCCGTGCCTGAGGAACATTTTGAAAAACTAAACATACAGCTGGATAGAGAACTCTTTTCTCTACACTGTTGGTAGCGGAACTTTTTTTATCCGATGAAAATTAAAAAAGTTATTAAAGAAAAAAGACAAAGTTTTGAAAAATGTAATTGATTTGCCCCAGCGTACTCTAGCCATATTTTTAATTTTTTCTTGCTTAGTTCTCTTTATATATATATATAGCTGATATAAATGGTTTACAAAAATGAAACGTTCAAGAAATATGATCTCAGACATAAAAGCCTTCAGCTTATCTACGTACATACGAGTAATATCATGTCTATTACTTCCAACAAAATATATTTCTCAAGATATAAACAATAATTAGTAAAACAACAAATTTTCATCTGTATAAATGTTTTTTTCTAATTCTATCCTATGTAACTTGTTATAATCAAATTTGTCCAAGGAATACAAATTTATGCCGTTGAGCTCAAGAAAATTGTCTATGATGTCATTAATGAGCAAAGAATTTTCAAAAAGTAATGTGATTCTTTTTTATGATCATGAATACTCATACTTATAAAACAGTGTAAAAAAACAACAACAAAAAATGCATGGTTCATCAAACTAACGACAAATCAGAATGAATCTTAATATATGTGTTGGGTGCAAAATTGGGATTCCAAGTTTGACTGGACGAAATTAGGATTTAGCTAGAGATGAATTCCTGATGGTTTACGCTTGGTTAATAATAAACACTTGACTATATCATTATAAATATTATGTTTCATTACGCTCTTGTCGCTAAAGTTTCGACCTAATAAATTAATATGTTTTTCCAGTTGTCCATAAAAATGCAATATACTATTATCTGTTTTGACGGTTGCTAAATTCGATTGGGACATTTTTTTAAATTAAACAATACTACTTAAATTTATTCTGCATCCTGACACAAACGCTAGAAACAGAATTATTTTTTTTTCCAATTCCACTTCACTTATAGTGAAGTACGTGGTTGTTTAATTTATCTCTAAATAAATCCTAATTTCGTCCAAAAAATTTCTGGTCAATCTTGGAATTTCAATTTTCGTCCAGTTAAATCTTAGATTTGATCGGATCCCAATTTTGCCCCCAACATATATCTAATAGCTATACTTAATTCAGAATATGTATATCATACTGTTGGTTGTTTAATGCTAGCAGATGTTACGAAATACATATTCAATAGTTCACAACAGTCACCGAATGAATAGAAACAAATATTAGATTGCATTTAGTTGTGTTTTTTCTCATGAAATTTAATCAGGGTATAATAAACAAGAGCGATATTAACACAGTAATATCTCTCTTAATGTCAATGTATAGGAGACTGGAGAAAAAGAAGCTATCGAATAAATTTAACAGCAATTGATTAACAATAGAATGAAGCAAAACATCAATATATTCTAAATGGCATCGATAAAGAACCTAATGTTGTTTTTTGAATAATGATGTGTAGTGTTTGCCATTGTAAATCTTATATTAAATTCTATTTTATGATGATTTACATTGCACATTAGAGTCTCTATTCAAATGAACAATGAAATATGTTGACCACACGTAAGTTGGCAGTAAATCGTATTTCTTTGAAAATAAACTTCAATCGATAAAATTGGCAGTGCTGCTTAGTTCGAAGTTGATGAATTGATTTTGTAGTTTTATCCAAGTATTAATTATGATTTGCGAGATCATAGATATTAGTTGAAGAGGAATCTACTTAAATGTAATTGTTAATATTCTCAGCGAGTGAAAATCATTTGTAACTAAGATACATTATCCCATCTACGTATTATAATTACTTAGATACGATCAATGTATAATAAATCTCTTAATAGAATTATCCATTAACAGAAAAACGATGCTTCAAAAAGTTCTTTTACATACCAAGGAGAATCATTCCAACAATGAGATACGACTGGATTGTATGTAAATTTCTATAAAAGCGGTGAAATTTTGTCGGAAAATGTTGTAACCCAACTGACAACTCGAATAAACCTCTACCGATTGATAGTAAGTGTTTATCAATACTAGGCGTAATTACAAAGTATTGAACGGTCGTACCCAAAGATTAGTTTCGTCTCCCGAATTTCGATAAGAGTAAGAGATTATCGGCTGATTGGATTTATTCTCCTGCTACGATTGAGTTTCATCAGCAACGCTCAAGTGTCAAATTTTACAACTACACTTCTGAAACTTATTAACCCTCTATATTTTATGTAGGCTTGGTTGAACACCTTCGAAATCTACTCTATTGCTCACACAAACACCTTACGCATTGATTAATTTAAAAAAAGTTATCGCATGTTCAAATTCATTGATATTGATGTGTAACTCTCATGCAAACTGATTATCAGATCACTGTTTTAATCATCAAATGTTCAGCAACGGTGACCGATCAAAAACGTTGCTTAATTCGATTTCATTAAAAAGAAAGCAAGTTGAATTCTTGTAAAAATGATTCGTCAGAAACATAGATTATGAAAGACTGTTTATTTATTTATCAAATGATCTCAATCGAATGTATTTAAGAGAAAATACATGGTAGAAGTAATAGAGTAGATGTGTTACATTTCAGTTCAGCAATCTGATGCTAGTGACATCTATAACTACTCATATATATAATATGATTCAAATTGATGGTGCTGCTTTACATGATGACTAATGTTATTGTTTCTTGTTCTTTTCCTCGATCAAGCCTTGATGTCAAAATATTTTTTTTTCATGGATCAATCAAATAGCTAAATCTTAGGTTTATTAAAACTTTTTAATCATAACGAAGAGAATGTCTGAAAAAGAATTTTCTTCTAATAATAATTTACCTGAAAACAATTCTAATGAGCAACGTTATTGTATTTGTCAAAAAAGTGAAAATGAATTAATTGAACAAGGTGATCACGATGATTTTATGATTGAATGTGATGGTTGTAATGGTTGGTTTCATGGACGATGCGTATCATTAGCTCCTCGAATAGCTGGTAAAAACCTATTTCATGATTGATTTTTGTACACCATATTTTGATAATAGATGACATGGAAAAATATTTTTGTATTGAATGCTCAAAGAAACATGGACCATCTATATGTATGCATAAGAATAAGGAAAATATTGTTTACAGTGTAGAATTTCTTTTTTTAGTTAAACTACAACACAATCAACATAGACGAGATTACAGTGATGAAAATGCTCATCATAAAGTAAGTTAAAGAAAACAATTGACCATGAAAATACATCAATGCTACATTTTCCTAGCCAATACAAAGTGGTACAAAAGATTTTATTAATAAATTAAAACGGAAAACATTCTTAGAGTAAAATTCTTTTGTTTTGAATTGAATAAAGAATAGCATTTTTTTTTCAACAGTTGTGAATCAGTTATTCTACGACTTAAAGGTGATCAATTAACAAAGGAATATTTATTGAAAAATGGTTTTACAAAACCGATTTTAATACCAAATCGTGATGGTCTTGAATTAACATTACCGAATAGAATGATAACATTGGAAGAAATTAGTAAACTAATTGGTATAAATATTGAATGAATCAAATTTATTTATCTACAATATGTATTATTATAGGTCAAGATCAGTCTGTTGATATAATTGATTGTGAAAAACAAGTGATTTATCAAATGAGTTTTCATGATTATGTTGAATATTTTGAAAGTTATGATCGAAATAAAATTTATAATGTTTTAAGTCTTGAAATTTCGAAAACAAAGTATGTTTTATGAAGAATATTGATGAAACTTTTTTTCATATGAAAAGAAGACTACATTTCTTGTCACAAATCTAGAGATATATTTTTCTTTATTCATATATAATAGAAGATGCTAGTTCATTAGAAACTAGGAATTTATTGAAATCGCACTAAAAGAATAATATTGAAAATTTCCTTTTCTTCTTTTAAGATATTTCACATCAACGTTTGATACACATATAGTTCTAATATATATGATTAGCAGAGATTCATTTTACTCCAACGTAGGAGAGTTAAGATATTGAACACCAGACATGAACATTTAAGAAAAATCGTACTCTCGGAAAATTTTTATATCAATTCTTAATCTATTACAGTAAGAATTGAAGTAAAGTTTTCTAAGATAAGAATTTTTTTTCTACAATCCAGTTTTTCGACCTTAGGATTGACCTCGATTAATAGTACGATATCAAATTTAATTACTGTAGTTTCGTCACAGAAGTAAATTTTATTGTAGTGGATGGATACAAAACTGTGCGTACAACTTACATCGAATATCTGGAAATAGATGAGACGAATGGATCCTATTGTATTTATTGACTAATAATTAGTACCAGGTGATATTACTAGAGATGAATTGAAAACCAGATACAATCCTGATTATCGGAATGATTCGTCTAGGATAAGCGTCTCGTTATGGGGATTGTTCGATACAACGAATGATCTTGCAAGTTTTCAATCTATCATAGTTAACTGTAGATTTAATATTCTTATTTTCGAATAGAATTAATGGGCCGACCGAAAGTTCGCTTATGTTTTACCCAGTCGAAATCTATGAATGAGAGCCAGAATCCAGTGATCTCTTTCTCAAAATAGGAACTTAAAAATTATCAATGTGCTATTTTTCAAATACAGTCAAGCAATCTGTGAAAACTACTCTAAACAACGCCTAACAGGATTTAGCTAATCCATATATATCCGTTTGTAAAACTACTAAAATCTGTCGAATACCATGGTAATGCAGAGCAAACACTTCTCCCCACAATATGATACTGAATTAATTTGTACCTTTTACACTAGTCGAGTTATAACTATGTATTTTGTTGTGAACGTCAATTTTTATGTGAAATATAAAAGTTACAAATAAATTTTCGTGAGAAGTAATTTTTCCCGCCTTTCAAAGATTTCCTCACTACTTAGTTGCGAACAAAAACTAATTAACATGAAATGTTTAAGTTCATATTCAGACAGAGCACTGAATTCTGGTTGTAATCGATAAGACTCGATCGATTAATATGAAATATTTTCAAGTAGATAAAAACTTTCGAATCACCTGTTATATATTTCCTAGTCTAATGAATTGTTTTCATGAACGAATTTCAAGATTGTCCGAAGGTTCTTGTCGAATGCGCATACGAGTCTAAGGCGTTTATTAAAGAGTTAACAGAAATTCTTATCATCTACTCATTAGTAGACCATGCCGATTGATTTCTTTTCGACATGTTCATAATACTCAATTAATTGAGATAAATCTCTTATCAAGTTTCTCTCGGATGAAAGAAAAAATATTCTACAATTGAAATAAGTAGCTTTGTAGGCATTCTTTAGATGATACGTGGATCATTCTTATATTTGACAATAGGATTATATGACTCTAGTGAATATAATATTGATCCAACAAAGTATTATTTATTCATGGATCTCATACACGTAGAGATATAGAAATTTTTGAGTTGGATATCTATTCAATCTATGACATTCGTTCTGTTGATTGAGACCAATGCAAAGATATTTAACTTTTGTACTTAAGACCGATCGTGTATATATTCGGAACATGAATCAGCTTGTCGTGTTTTCATGATAGACAAAAATAGAATTCATTTCAACAACTAATTCTACATCGCTACCTTCTTGTTTGAATTATCTTTAATTCATAAAGTAGAAAATGAACAAGTAACTGCTATTGCCATGCTTTTCAAATAGTTATCATCCATGTATTTTAATAATATTCGATTCTGACTTGACTTCCATCATCTATTCATGTTTTCACTCCGATTAAGTAGTCAAGTACTAGCTGGCTCATTTCAATATATAAATATTTCATGCATTTATTCTGCTGCTTTCCATCAAACTTCGTGTTAACGTCGGTGACTAAACATCGCTTTTGTTGCCTTTTTAATTACAAATTTCTCATGAATTAGTCAACGTTGACGCAAACCTCACCGAGAATGTTATGACTACCACTTGATTGGAGATACTTTTTCTCGATCAATTAAAACAAATTTCAAGGTCTACATCTCGATTTTACTCTGCGAATAATTGCCAGCATGCGGTCATTTTCTCTCTCTCTCTCTCTCCTCGGTTCTTCTTTACGAACATGTTTTTCATTCAACTAAGAAAAATGATCTGTCAGCATACAGAACACTACTAAATGTTATTCTAAGTAGTATATAATTTATTTATTTTTAATTGTGTACTACTACCGTTAACGTTAGTTTTCTTGTGTACATTCATGAAAGAACGTTTCGATTAAATATATGGAATTCAGACATGATAGTTGAAGTCATGCCAACAGGAAAATATCGATTCCTGTGCACTTTGTCGTAATACACGCGATCTATCATATTATTGAACAAGATTCAAGAAAGATTAGTAGTTATGAATACACAATGAATGAGTATAACAAGGAAAATCCTATTGTATCTCATATGAAATAGGAGAGCAAGACAAAGATTGAAACAGTCATTTTTCCATGATTATTTCTAATCGTATTGTTACATGTCGAACGGGAGATTTACTTAGTTGTTATCTATCAAAAAAGAAATAATAAATTAACAAAATGATACAGTTTTAAGATAGGTTCGATATTGAATCAAAATGTTCAATTTTGATTGAGATTTGAATATTTCCTAACCTTAATGAACTCATGAGTATTAAAGATAGAGTAACACGACTTTTGTTAATATCTTCCGTGGAAATTCTTCTATGCTAAGGTAAATTAAACATGAGTGAAAAGTTTCAGCCGCCTACATGATAGTTCTCACCCTCGTATATATTATACATTAATATTCTTCAGTTATAATTGACGAAGTTACCGGAAACCCGATAGAGACTTCATGATAGAATAATTGAATGGATAGATTATTGTTAATAATCTCTTAATGTCTGTACGTCATTTCCATTAAGATTGGGCGAATCAATTGTTCTACCAAAAGTAGTTCGAGACTTGTCTTGGGCTACGACTGGCGTTTGGCCTGCTAAAAAAAAAACTAATAAATCTGATAATGGTATGAAAATAGATGAAATGAATCAATCGGCAAATAAAGGATCATGGTCATTGAAATTACTTTCATCGAACATGAAACATCGAACAATATCATCAACAACAGATACCGATCAAAGTGATGACGATGAAGATTTCAAGTCGAATCATTTTGAAAATTTTCAACGTCCCGAAGTAGCAAAATATTGTTTAGTTAGTCCGCAATCATCTTATACAGATTTTCATGTTGATTTTGGTGGTTCGAGCGTTTGGTATTCTATTATTAGAGTGAGACATTTTTCAACTAGAATAAAAGACTTTTATTAATGTTTTGCTTTTTTCTTGACTTACTTAAGGGAGAAAAAATCTTCTATTTAATTGAGCCAACTAATGAAAATTTACAAAAATATGCTGATTGGACAAACTCTCCGAATGAATCTGAAACATTTCTGGGTGATTCTGTATCCCACTGTTATAAAATGCATTTACGCGAAGGAAATACTATCCTTTTACCACCGGGGTTCGTTTATTTTTTTTCCATACTAATACACTTACGATGAAAGAAAATTAATTTTATAGATGGATTCATGCTGTTTATACAGTAACAGATTCGCTTGTATTCGGTGGTAATTTTCTTCAAACATTGGGCGTTGACATGCAGCTTCGGTATGTAAATATAGACAAGTGTACGAAAGAGAAAATCTTTTATTTCACATCATACAGTGTAGAAACAATATTTTTCTTCTTGAGAGACCTATTTGCATTAGAGAGAAAACAATGATGTAATCAGAAATCGTCGAATATTTTCGTACAAGTGATAAAAATTTCAATTCAGATCATTTTTCTTTTCGAATAAAAAATGAGATCGTATCGTTTTTACGTACAGTACAATTTCCAAATCGATGAGTCAAACCGTTTGTATCTTGCTGTTGAAATTGGAATCAGTGATATTTTTATGATTCTTCGGAATAACGTCGAAATATTAAAATTTACTAATTTTTCAAATTATGTAAATAAGCCGTCTGAAGAAAATGCCTATCAAACACCGAAACGGAGATAACATTAAATTATGGTCGATTGATCCAATGAAAATACTTTTAACTAATGGTTATGAGTGACTACGATTGTATGCAGGCATAACCAAATTAGTCACGAAACCCCCACACCCTTCATACACCATTGAATGTTTTTACAATCGATTAAATTCAAGTTAACCAATCGTTGCTTTCAACTGGTAATAATATTCTTCACCATGGTTACTCGGAAATACTTGGTTTTCTCTTGGTCTTAATACAGGTCGTCATGTGCCCGACTTGCTATTCGTTGGACCATGTTTGCCAATCAGAGAAAGAAGATTGTATTGACTAAACTACGCAGTTTGACATGTCATAGAACGTTTATCGTATTAATCGTTTTGACTTAAAGATTAGATTTTACAGATAGAACTAGGATATCTATTCGTTCCTTGGCATGCATAGAAGAACTCTGGATATTGTTCATTCTTAATTAGTTTTCTACGAGCAATGTGACTTTCATTTACACCTGATTTTCAAAACATTACAAAAACTATGAATTTTATTGCATGTTTTAAGGAGTCATCTTCTCTATCGCAATATAATTCAAATTATCCTCTTGTATAAATATTCGATCAATGACATTGTTTTAAACAATGAAACAACAAAATAAGTGATCATTTTTTGTAGCATTCACGAATTGGAACGTTTGGCTAAAGTTCCATACAAATTCAAATATCCATTGTTCGAAACTTTTCATTGGTATGCTGCTAAATATTTCTACAGTGAACTAAGAGGTAACATTCAAATAGATTATCTAATAGAGATCTCTCAATTTGCTGAAAGTCTTTCGATAATTGTAGCATAAGACACGGTGGATTGAAACGCTTGTTCCTCGAACTGGTTGCTGCAATTTTTCGTTGGAGCTATATTTTTATTTACCAAGACAGTTTCTTTCAATACATGGAGTTCCTTTTTCGAAAATTTTTGACTAGAGATCCCTGAATAGGTACGAACGAAATTGAAAAAGAACATAGTTGACAGATGTTCGAAGCACATATCTACGTCAAAGAATATACGTTCAATGAATCAGATTTTAGTGCAATACGTTGGGGTTTTAATTAAGTGACACATGATGTAACTGCTTTTGATTTATCGAGTGAAACTACAACTCACAATCACAATCAATTACCTAATCCTCTCGAAATGCAATAAAAGACCCGTTGGTCTACTATAATAATGATATGTTATTGGCATAAGGTTTTTTATTCTATACTGATACGGTTTGTATGTGAAGGCCGGAATGCAATTTTCTACCCTTAAATACTTCTAAACTCCTCTCAGATCGTATTTCAAAACAATACAATAGTTTTCTCAGAGGAACAAATTGTTTCAATTGAACTTATCTCACACTAATTATCGAAAGACTTTCGACCGGTTGAAACTTTTTATCTCTAATTCTAATCTGATTCTTCGTTTTTCAAAATAGAATGCAATGAATTAAATTCGTCAACACTTAATCCTATAGTACAGCATGCATCAGAATCAATTGTTCATCACATGAATCGATGGTTAACAGTTGATAAACGAGTAATTATTCGATGCATAGTAGTGATGATTAATCGAACGTCATTATTTTAGTATCAAATACGCAATCGATACATAATACCGAAAGGTATGAATTGTGAAAAACTTTTACGTGATCTTGCAAGTGAACTTGAGAAAGCAAAAGTATGCTGTCTACCGTTAAATACTTAATGATGAACAATCTTCTTTTTTTTTTCAATACAATAGGCGCGTTGCGGTTCATCGCATTCTTGTCAAGAACCTTGCAAAACGACGATAACAAGTTCAAATAAAATTAAACGCGTACCTGATAATAAACGAGAATTCGTTCAAATCGGTGAACACAAGGTTAGTCATTTGTGTTATGGAAATAATCAACGAATGATTTTCCTTCTTTGAATGAAAAGGTTAAAATTAAATGTCGCCGTTTATCAACTGAGTCAAAAAGTAGCGAAAAGAAACCATCTATTATTGGACATGAAGTTAAATTAGCTATAAAATCAAAAGCTAATGAACATCCAAAAGAAACTAATAATAAGAATCTATTAGGAAAAATACAAAAGAAAAAACTTGGAGGGTCATCAGCATTAGTGAAACAAATAAAAAAGTAAGCTAAACATTATTTTAATCATCAAATAGAATGAATTGAACTTTAGTGATAATCGACCCGAATATGGAAATGCATCTAAAATTTCATATAAACTTGGTAAATTTTAAGTAAAAAAAAATAGATATACATGTTTCTTTTCATTTTTATGCAGATTCTGAAGCTAAGCGGCAACGTTTAATACAAGATTCTCTCGTTCGGTAAGTTGCATTTGTCAGATGTGATTTATTAAACTTAGTAGATTTGAAACGCATTGAGAACTAAACATCTTAACAAATAATCGGAGGTAAATCTCTTTCCAAAGGACGACCTGCATTTTTTTTAGCGCAATCGCTATAGAATTAAAATGTGAAACAGGATATCACTGTTGCTGCTAATCATTTGCCAACTGTTTTGCTTAATCTGTTTTCTGATATATATCTACTGAGCCCATCTGCCTTGATTGGGGGGGGGGGCGGCTTCAAATTTCTATCCCACATACATAAACACTCATTTCAGATCGTGTTTCACAAAAATTTGACGTGACTTGCGATAAGAAAAGAGTTAGATCTATTCGTTTTTATAGATCACTGGAATTTCACTAGTTGGCAAAATTTCGGGAATCTCCGACCATATATTTCCGTCGAAGTATTGAACAAAATTGATTGACTAGAATGTATGTACTAATATTGTAAATAATACAGTTTTATATTTCATTCAGAGACAAACTTAGATTCAACATATTGAGAATAATGGCTAGTGATGAATTGATCCGCTGCAGTTAGCGTTTGAAAAAAAGAAAATTGTAAACTTCTCATTATATGTATCTTTGAAAAACAATCAATAATAGTGTTCGTGATTTGATCGAAGCATACATTGATACACTAAGATTTGTTGCGGTAAATTACTTAGCTCAATCATGAAAAAGAAAACTAGCAATGTAAATTGAGTGTGCGTGTTACGAAAGTGAAAAAACGCAATTTTTCTATTCGATAAGTCAATCTATAGAAGAAATCCGCTTGCTAACAATATATCATTGTAAAAGAATTCAAATTTTCTATTATGGACATAAGGCTTGCGAATTTCAATTTATATTCTTTGAATTGGTACTGTTCTGACAAAACCTTTTCATGTACTGTTTCTAAGTGAACATACATTATCAAAGTTGCATGATAGACATCACCCAAGATCGAAACTTTTGAGTAAAAATATAATTGTAACATTTACTCTACCCATGAGTTTATTCAAAGATCATTGAAGAATAATACTGGATCATCAAACCATGTTGCAAATACTTCATCATTATTTAGTAAGTCATGTTACAGATGATTTGAAAATTCAGAGAAATAATAATTAAATTTTATTTAATATAGCTAATGTTGGTCTTCAATCATTTGTTAAAAAATCCGAGAACAGAATGAAAACGGCACATCATATTTTGAAACAAAAAACTTCATTACTCAGTAAGTATTGTGTAGATTGGTTACATTGATCCATTCCTTATTTTTTTATGTAGAAAAATCCAAACTTAAATCATCGAACATAGACAAAGTAAGCATTAGAAATTTTTAATTCCCAAAGTTAAATATTAATATTTTCCTTATTGTGTTGAATAGAAGTCAATATTGAAAATTAAACCTGAACTCAAAAAACCTCTTACAGGTAATGAACTAGAGTTCCTCTTGTATTTCAATATATTTGCCATCTCATTTAGACACAAGTAAATCTGAAATACTTTCAACAACGTCATCGAAACCTTCTTTACCGACAAAAAATTGTTTATTAGCATCATCAACGAAATCGATTCATTCGAAAGATCGTCTAGGAAAAATTCTAAAAATTTCCAATAACGTCAAGTCAAAAGGTGGAGTTTTGGCATGATATTATGTGTTCGTTTGTTGTACAAGTATCTCAGGGGTCACAGGGAGCACACTGTTTTTCAAATGTCTATTTTGCTCAAGGTTTACTTGTGATAATTGTTGTCTTCTTCGATGTATTTATCGCTTCTTCTTTGTGCTTTCTATTTGACTAGTTTTGCAACATGAAATATCTATGTTAGATTAATAATATTTTTTGTATATATACGTAATATCGTTTTTTTCTTCGAATTATGTGTGTAATTTTTCTTTTTATTGTCGATTGTAATGATATATTTAGTAAACGATGGGACATATTCAAAAGATAAAAAACTAAATGCATAGTTAAGTATTATTGAAAACTCGATGATCCTGATTCCAAAGTTAGATCATCCTATCAGTTCACTTTAAAATGAATAATAGAATCCAATAATCATCTGTCGAACTGTAATCTGTTCAATTTTGAATAAAATTATGAGAATCTAACATAGAATTTTAACTCAAAAGTCAAATCAGTCTTAATTAAGTTGATGTAACTTCCGATGCAAACAATCAACATGAACAGAAACAAATTACATTTATCTGTTGTCTAGATTCGAAAGGAAACTCTAACTGAATAAAGAACCATAAACTACACTTAACAACGTGTCAGAAATCTGACTAGACCTGTGTAATAATCTAAAAATTGTCACGCTGCTATTGAGTTTCATATTTATGTTGAAATAGAATGTAGAAAAAAAAACGATGGATTTTAAATAGTCATAAACGAGACGATTTGAAAGGAAACATTTGTACACTACAAGTATAGTCTAGATAAAAATATGCAGATTATTTTCTATATCTGAGGTCGACTTCATAAAGTATGATACAAAGGTATGTGTACTTGTAGATATTGGATGGGCAAGGCGTTTACTTCTGTATTGTCGTCAATTACAATCAATTTCACTCACACAAAATTCTCTCCTGTGTCCTCATATCTTAGCCACAATTGTGCTTATTCAATCATATGAAATAGTGGATGCACTTTTTAAAAAATTAATATATTAATTCATAGAAACATGTCATTGCATATGTACATCATACTATTATAGTTTACCATACTGTACTTTTAGATGAACATATTGAACACTGTATTCTGATAGGTAATGATTGATTTTGTCGAGCACATGTACCGAATAAGTAAGCACTTCGACGGATTTCTTGATGCCCTTATAAAATTCTTTCTATTGTCCAATCAATTTTATTCCTATTCATATCCGATGGAAATGTGAAAGAATTATTAAACAATACTTGTACTATACGTAATCTTTGTCAACGAAACTTTAGCGACCACGGAATAGTTAATTTCTTAGCTCTTGAAATAATCTACATGCCTAGGAGCAACATGATACTTGTAAGTTTTATTCCGAACGGTCTAATTGCCTTGAGGTCTAATGAAAAACGAAAGGCTAAAAAGTATGTTGAAATCGTTTTCCCATATGCATAATCTAGAAAGTAAACAACTACTGGACGTCGATTGTAACTGTCCATCAGACAGAGTAACGATATGTACGAACTAAGAACCATTAGTATGATGCAAGAAGAATTTCATTTGTTCAATGAACAAATTGTCTATAACCTTCGAGCATAGTTGATTCAAACTCTTCGATTTATAACCTGCCATACCTGAGCTCATTTGTATGCATTTCTAACAAATAAAAACTGAAGTTATTATTAACGCTACTGTTGGCCAAATGTTCAGCTTTTGCAACTATACATTGCGATTTACTCTGTCTAATTTTCTTAAATATCAACATTTATTTAAAAAAAATTAACTTGAATATTATTTGGTGCGACAAGTGCAACTCGACAAAAACTCGAACTTATTAGATTACTGTAGTCAAAAATAAATGCTTCAAGATAATTATTTTAAAAGGCCAAAAACATGCATGAAAGATTAATTTCCAACACCATGATTTCTGACTAAAACGACGAAAGATATGTGGTATGACTTTAAAATATTAATAAGAAGAAGTAACGATTTTTTTTAGATATTGATATGCTCACTACAAATCTTAGACAGCTCAAGTTTGTACTATTTTTAAGAGACTCGTATGTAGTTTTCTAAGTAAGTAAGTAAGAGTGTAGATGATGTATGAAAACACCATTGAGTACCCATCGATATTAGTAAATCCGGTTTTTTCACAAAAGAGTAGCTTTCAGTATTCGATCAATAGGACGTCCTTATACCGTCAGGTACAATAAAAATACCGTTACATGCGTAGTAAAATCGAGTATATATACAATAAGATACAGATGCCATGAAGACTAGACTAGAAAAAAAACGCATTCAAAATAATATACAGAGAAAAACTTGAAAATGACAAAATATATTAGGCACGTGCAGATCAAGTTGCTACAAAAATAAAGAGAATGAACTATTTGAGATCAGAGATTATTGATCAAACAGAGATGATTGTGAACATTCGAGGATGAGTGTATTATACTAACTGAAATGTATGATACTTAAATTTATTTGTAAACAAAAGGACAAGAAATTTTGAGACACAATTACATTCTTTGAGAGTAGTATCAGATCACTCTAAAAATAGAAAATCTTTGTCGTGTGAGTAACTTGAAATTGTCAAATATGATCAAGTTTGATTGATTTTGTTTAATAGAAAGTGAAATCAGTGGTTCTGTATTCTTAAATTTTCTTTATTTTATAAAATAAAGAAACAAAAATATTCGACGATGAAATATTTTTTTTCTTTTTTATTCGACAGAGATAAGATATTCAGTATAATTACATGTTTTATTGAAATGAATGGATTGCAATTATTTAGGTACTCATTTATTTACATTCGACTCAATGAATTGATTGACGTCAACAGCAGAGAAAACGTGAAAGGTTGCCATCTATTAACAGTAAAGCGTAAAAAATAAAAACATCTGGTCGCCTTCACCTTCACATAAAGAATTCTATTTTTTTCTGCCATACATACGTGTTGGTTTTTTCTCTATACTTAGAATTTTACTTAAAAGAGTGAAGCGAAATTTCATCAGAATACTAAGAGTAAACCTTACTGTTCAACAAAATGAGGCATGTCACTTTTATCAGATTTCACTCTATCCTCACTAGCTTTGATTGTATTTCTCGATTACGCTGGAAGAGAGGTTCATGAGCACCTAGAAACAGAGACATACATACACTGCGGAGCAGAAAATAGACTTGTCTTTTCTTTTTACTATATCCATTCGCGAGATGAAGATTTGATGGTGTTAGACAATTAGTGAAGCATAATGAAATTCATGTATCTGTGTGGTATTGAATCGCTCAGAAAAGTAATCACTCAGTTTTGGGCACTAGAGGCACTCAATAATTCTTCTCAGATAATATATTTTCATTTTGGCCACATGGTTTTTCTTCAATCTATCGAAATAAAGGAGCGAAAAAACGACGAAAGTCTCACTGATTTTCTTGATCGCTGCATCACATACAATAGTTAATGTGTGAAATGTTTCGCAAATATTGATCATTTGATTCAATCGCTTCGTCTTCAATATAAAGGATAGATCTAGGTAAGTAGAGTTCTGTTGGTTACTGTGGTGTTAACTTGTCAGGCTCTGTCAACTACCTTCAAATACGATGAAACATTCAGAACTTTCAACACAATCAGTCTTTTTAAATCAATTCATAAACGCCTAAGTATGGGAAATGACAAATTTTTTTTCAGTTTTTAAAAATCATGAAAATTAGAATTTTGCGAAAAATTTGGGTGTTTCTTTAGGTGCAAAATATTTTACCAATACATTCATTTAATGCATCATCGTAATGCTCGTGGTCTCAACTACATTTTTAATTGTTACCTCCTTCTTTTTTCATAATCTTTTTACTATATCAAGAATCAAGCATTGGCCACAACCCCCGAATTTCAGTGCGGACTTTTGAGGTGAAAAACCAGTGAAAAAAAGCTATTCCGAAGAGTAGCTGGGTATAGAGTTTCGTAGAGAATCTTTTTTTCCACAACCTCTACCAGAGCAGAGCTTTCGCCTTTTTTAATTTGACAAAAGTTGAACTTCTAAAAGATAAAAGTAATACTGTTCATATTTCGGGTTAAAATCCGACCATTTTTTTAGTCAGCATGCATTGGAGTCCTGCTCAAACGATCTTATTTCAATACGAATTCATGCTCATTCGATATGATTTATTGTAGTAATAAACGATAATAATAAGCCAAGATGAAAATATTTTAAAACAGCTTCATGTGCACATTATATTACACTTTAAACTTTTATCTCTTTGTAACTGTTTTTTGCAATACTTTAATGAACATATGGAAGGTCAAAAGATGAATGATATAATTTAAGAAAATGATTTTTCAAAACGTGACTGAAGTTTGAATTAACTTAGTAGTCAATGATGATATTTATTTTAGTAAAGTAACACGAAGATAGATTTTTGAATTCAACTCAAGCATAATTCACAAAAACGCCTGTGATGAATGCGGTGAGCAGCGGAAACTTGAATGAGACATTTTTTTCTCGTTCTGTTTCATATTCGAGCCCATCGAAAATAGAGCCGCCGGAATCATCCTCCTATCGATCATCGATTTTCGAGTGTTCGGATCAACTTCGACTACTTGAAAGTCATTGAATTACCGAGTAGTGGAAATGGTAAAGCTTACCAAAGAGTCCTTTCCGACGGTTCTATGTGATGTTTCCAGCTATAAAAAAATTGACATAAAGGAGTACTGAAATTCTAAAGATCAGAATTGTGTAAAATTAATCATAATTTTTTCAATTTGATAGAATTTTTCCATTAAAAGTTTACTGAACACAAGTTTTTGTTGTATTGTCTTACAAAACTAGTATGTAGCACAATGAAATTTAATATAGTTGCAATTATGTTCTGTATCAACCAAATTGCTATAAAATTTAAAAAACAAACAACGCGAAGAAATTTTATCAATATTTAATGTACAGTGCTGAAACGTAGGTTTGCTTAGCTTGAAACTTTCGTGTTTACTTCATCAGATTACGTACGAGCTTCGTAATCGAAAGTATATATGCTTCAATCTACTGCACTCGTGAACTTGCAAACCATGTATAGTCCTATCCATCGGAGAATTTCTATGATAGGCATCAGAACTGATATTTTGAACCATAGAAATAAAATATTGTTAGCTGTAAAGTCAATATAGAAGCAACCTATCGCTGAGTGCTCGAACTAACTGGAAGT